>DWRA01000336.1:0-26841 GCA_018250295.1 Spathilepia clonius | reverse complement strand
CAATCGATACTCCCCAATGACAAAGATTGATGTATGTAAGTCAGCATTTTTTTTTTTCGTTTTCTTATAATAAATTTGGGGGGATACTACCGCCACACCTATTTTTAGAATATAATATGTTTATTTGCCTTGAGTACGTGTACCTATATTTTGGCTACTCTGCTACAGTGTGATAGCATATAAATATTGTTGTAGTTTCACGTGAAGCAGTTCTTGCGTTTCGATAACAGGGTGTACTTAAACCTCCGAGAACATCTTCAAGCTATTCCGAAGACTCTGAAGCAGAGTTGTCGCATACTCGGTATAAACACAATTTTCTAATGAAGTACGTTCTAACTTCTCTATTGTTATTAGCTATGACAATGAGTAAAAGTTATATGAGCCGCAACTATGCTCAACTCTATAGAAAATAAAGGACATGCTTGTCATCGAAACTCATCGTCATCGGACCTATAAAGTGAATGCGTCCTCGCGGGTTTACCCTCACGTTGACGATTTAACACACGATGAGATATGCGGGTAATCGTCATTCTTGCTGCTTTATGATACATCTATATCAATTAAATAAATCAGACGTTATCGAAATTGACTGAAGGTATCCGTGAGCAACAGTAAGTACATGTATTGTTGGTAACTAAATTGAAACGATACGACTGATTCTAGTTGTTGTATTCGGATAAAAGGTAAAAACATGAAGTTTCGACATTAATTCTTCTAAATAACACACACCTGTCATTTAATATAGTTTAGTTAGAAATGACGTGTTGTTAAGGGCTTCCATAGATTTTGTTTTTGCTCTGCAGTGCTTTAAAAACCACACTTGAATGTTAAATTATAAAATAACGAAAAATATGTAACACAAAAATAGAAATCAAATAACAAGAAATTTGTGGAAAAAACACCTGGTTGCGTAAAGGCATTAAGAAATATAGAATAAATACTAATTACTCGAAGCGAAACAAACATAGCCTCGTAAATTGTTTTCCACGACGAGTGAGGAAACGGTGGCCGGTTCCTCTTCCTGCACTGTATCTGCTTGAACATCTTTTCCGTGCACACTTCCTCAGCCCAAACTTATAACACATTCCTTGGTGTACTTGGTCACTGTAGGTCGGACTTTATGGGTATAAAGTGGCATGACGTCCATTCTACAGGACTTTGAATGGCGCTGTAATAAAAACCATGAAATATTGAATTAATTACATGTTACGTATAATTACACAGGAGCATTTGATTTTAATATAAAAGTGTTTATTTTACGATGGCTTAACATTGACGTGACTTTCAATATCCGCACTAGTAATGCATTTTATGATAACAATAGCGTTGTAATATCTGAGATACCATTCCGAGTTCTCCTTTAATGGAAAACTAACACAAAAACTTACTGACTTTACTTGACTTTACTCATGCTTTTATCACATATTTGAATTCACGAGAGAATACCAGTTAGAAATCAAAGCAACCTCTGCAAGACAAGAGTTTAAAACCGACGTATGCGTACCGATTCGCTTTTTCCACTTATAAGCATCGACACACGATCTCCTATCCACATTAATTAATTTAGAATCATACAACAATACTTTTTCCACTCGATCATTGGCAGTAGCGTATGTCAGTCGCGAGGTCATTACTACGGAACGCACGTGGGAATTATACAGTCGAACAATAGTCGATGTAATGCTGATAACATCGCGATATATATTACATATTATATGTATACGGTATGCTGGCTAAATGTACTTTTAATTTTTATGAAGTTGAATTCATAATAAAACGTAAGAATAAGTATTGCTGTCAATTTTATGGTGGTAACAGCGGCTTGTAGCTTGTTCTTTAACGAAAGAAGGCATGTATGTATGTCGAGTTGATATTAATAGTGGCTACGTACTTATTATTATTATGCGGGAAAAGGGTAACAAAGAACCTTTAAGTTGAGTGTTTTATTATATTGTCTTTGTTATTAGAAACATTTATAACCAAAGAGTAAAATTGGTTTCTTTTAATACAATAAGGTTCAAAATAGTTATCAATAAATTCAAATTACACTATGTACTATTGTTGAATTATAGAGGATCATTATGACATAATTATCCACATTACAAAAAGTTACATTAAAATACTATTAAGATGTTCTGCTTTAAAATGCAAGTACTTTTGGTAATTAATCGAAAAATAGTGGTTTTGTTAAATAGTAATATGAATTAAAAGTTCCACATTTCGGACCAGACACATTTCATATTCATATTTATGAATGACAGCTCTAACTTTCGACATAGAATTAAACTAAAGCCCACGGAAATCACCTGTCAGTCGGAAGTCAGTGCAGAGGTCAAGCCACAAGGCCAGTCCAAAATCTAGATAGAGCAGTCATGATACATGTCCCAAACCGTGGGAGCGAGGAGCGAGACAATGCCTTTTGTAACACCAACGATAAATTTACTTACATAATTGTGGTAATTAAAAGTTTTACGTCGGATGCCTCTGCCCTCGCACTCTGATTTGGTGATAAGATGTCTCGTAAAGCCCCGTTGTAAATAACTCGTTTTGTCGCGCTTGTACTAGCTGCAATAGACGGCGATATTGCTAAGTATCGTATTGTCAACGTAATACTGTTTAGAACAAGCTAGAAGGAAGGATTAGTCATTGATAACTTACACATACGTTGGAAATTTAAAGGACATTTGTTCAGTCAATAAAATTTCATGTTACGTTGGTGGATTAGATGTTAGAGATTATATAACAACAGGTTAAAGTCACATATGGTAGGTACATTTCCCAAAAAAAACAATTACGGGTATGACTCAACACGTTGACTGTGACGAAGTTAGTTCGTAATCTCGACTCTCACAATAAACCACTGTATTTACGGACATCGTCGGCCGAGATGTCTTCGATACACCTTCTCCATTGTCGACTGCGAGCATTATCGTATCTGACCTAATCGGATCTCTTCACTTACCAATATTCCACTTATCGAAACAGACGATACTCATCTTTATTCCAACACCATAGCGCGATAGTGTATGAACTTGGTAAGTAGTTTTAGTGATGTGACAGAAGGATTTGTTTGAAACGTTAGAAATAAACGAGGCACTGATTGTGTTATGTAAGTTGACGGGTTTAAATTTAGTTTTCTGTCTGTCATTGTGTGGATGTCGGGGCTTTGTGTGGCTGTTGTGCTAAAATTACTGTATTCATTTTTCATACAAATATCTCATTTATTTAGTATGTAGATCGTACTGAGCTGATTGTACAAATTTTAAGTTAAAATGATAATAATTTGCTAAAGAGAATTTATAGATAATGAGTAGTACCTAGTAATGTCTAATAACTCCTGTAGAACTATTTTGTACAATATAAGATACAATGGCGGCTCTAATGTACAATCTAATTATTCCTGTAGGAGTATTTGTGTACAATAAAAGATTCAATAGCAGCTCTATTTTATTTTCTTTGACAATCCATCTATGACATCTTATTTTCGTTAGACTGCTACTCACGAAAACAATAAAAAAACTTACCAAATATTACATATAAATTAAAAAACGCATACGCTATGACGACTACTTGAATGAAGATTGAAGTAATGATCGAGTATGCCTAATGGAAAGCAGTTACTGCCGCCTGTGAACATGCGTATCCAACTCCATATAGAACAGGGGTTGTATCTGATGTCCATCAAAGTCGCTTCATATATAAGTCAGCCGGCAACACCCTTTCACTGAAACATAACACTTGCTTAAACATAACACTTGCTTAACACCAGGAAAATTTGTGAAGACTACTTCAATCGGTAAAGTAATGCTTAGACTAATTATTTTAATATCTTATAGTCGAATGCTTTATTAGTCTTAAATTCAGAACATAAACAAGTTTTTACCTGGTCTCATGCGTAATTGTATTAGAGTAGTAGTAATAGAGTACAAAATAATATAAATATAATTATTAACGTGTTCTGTATACTTGTTTTTCCAATAGCCAACATCAGAGTAGTAATTTATCAAAATCACTCAAGAACTCCCAGTGCAAAATATAATAGTATTCTTGCTCAGAGAAACTTACTTATTTGTATAAAAACTATCTCTACCTACGTCGGAGTCGCTTATTACCAAGTATTTACCCGTTACAAAACATGCACGACAAAGTATCCCTACACATACGAGCGAGCATCAGTCCACACACGTCCCGTGCCCCGGCGTCGCTCCAAATACGGAGTTAGACGGATAATATCATCCCGGGCTTTGTGCGACACGTACACGCATCCTTCCTTTTGTCGTTGCCAGGGAACCGATACCGTCGTTATTGTAATTATAATGGGTTTGTGCGTTTTGTTTTGAGAATCCTTATGTTACTTTTTCATTTTTTGTGTTACATTTGTGTTACACAAGTAGCAAAGATATTACAGTATTATAAATAATAGAAGAAGAGTGAGCACAGTTTAAAGGTGGTGACAACACCACCTCATCTATTTTATTTTAAGGTATACTACTTAGCCTTATCACGCTACTTTTATATTTATAACATTACATAAGCTTTCATTTCATATTAAGGTTTCCTAAGAAACGGGTTTGCATAAATCATTTGTTAGTGATCATCTGCGGTATGTAATGAACTTCTGTACATAATTTTATGTTCCCAGATCCACTGACTTAAACTGCGTTGTGTGGCAGTCATTGTTAAAATTATATTTATGGAAAGTAGGAAGAAATCACGGATATTTTTTGTACAACATGGAAGTAATAAACGAGCACGCAGTTCACCTAATGGTGGCAACTGCCGCTGATGGACATCTTAAACGACCTCTGATAAGATTAGAATCCTATCTGAGGTCGGCCACAGATGCATTGATACCCTTCAAACTAGAGTTCAGTAGTGCCTAACAGCTGTTATTAGACAGAAATAAGTGTGGCAGTGGCGCCGCCAGAAGCGAATCATAAAGAATTCTGGCACATTTGATAATATGTGAACAATCCTACTTAAAATAAGAATATTTTTAGTTTTATATATTAGGCATTGTTGTCTAAGAATCAGTTTATTCTCTTCAAACCAGAATATAGTACTAAATACTTCCGTACAGTATGTTACAGTATCGTATCGCAGAATACTCGAATGTTCTTATTATATTAAATAAACAACCAGCCTAATTGCATGCGAGAACCTGAGTAAAACAAGACATATAATTAAATTATTAACTCAATTACACACGTTTCAATAAATACCGAGCGTATATATAATTACGGTATGATTGTATGAATGAAAGTATTTTGTTTGACGACTTTTTAATATTATAAAACTTTACATTACGGATTTGTTGTACGGTATGGTACATATTTGGTGATGCATTTGCGTGGCGCGTATATTAATAATAAGTTGGCAGACATTTGAACAATTATCACCTCTCTCTTCCTCGGTTTAGTACTTAAATACTATTATTACATTCACAAAGTGTTAAGTTGCTGTTGTCACAACGTAAGTTTCTTATAACAAAAGTTACGCAAATCAAGCATAAAATTCAGTAACAAAAACGCGTCAATTGATGATAATTGCAGACAACAATCGACGAACAGATTGAGATAGGATCGTCGCATTCACACCCGCAGGGCCTTTAAGGATATACGACACGATTTTAAAGTCGTAGCTTTTACTAAGCCTTTTTACGTGACTTTTTGTAAAAATATACTACAATTAATATATACGAATGACATAAAGATCAAATAAATAGGAATAATTAATATCCTAATCCCTTTAAAATAAGTAACATAACGAAGGAAAATTGAGTTGAATTGAAGTACCTTAACAAGAAATATCTTTATCTTAAAAACTGTATTAACGTTTCTTTTCAAATGTTATCTTAATTATTCCAATACAATAATGCGATTTTCCGCATTGATGATTTCTATCTTATGTGGAGCTGATTACAACTGCGTATTCGTGAAAATTACTTACCAAATTTTGTTAATAGTTAATCTTTACAAAATGTGCGGCACTTTGCTATGGAGTTGTCATCTTGTGTGCATCTTCATTTTGTTTTCATTTTATATTTTTAACGAGTTATTATCTTACTGTACGATTGTAGTTGTCAGAAATTCACAATACAAAATTAAATTTGCTATCTTGCTTTCCATCAAATAACAATGCATTCAAGAGGCACAGTAGTTCCTTACAATACATATTCTCGGCTCTGGCGATGCCGCGTCGAAACGTACGAAAGGCCCCGCTAACGAGCGGTATCAGCGATCTATTCAAATAGCGCGTATAAATATTAATATCGAGCATTGAGCTGCATTACGTATTCACGAATTTGTTTAATGGAAACACTCGATTGTTGTCTTGTTTTTATTGTCGGAATGTTTCGCTGCGATTCGCCTCGGGTCAGAGCACAGGGTGTACTGATTTTGGAGAATTTCGGGCTCGCGCGATGCTGGGTGCTTTTGGATTGTTGGTTGGGAAACGGTAAGCTTGAGCGAATGATATATACGGAGCTAATTGAAATACATTGTATTTGGGCTTAAAACTTTACGTTTTTGTTTTTAGTTCCATATCTGTTTGAGACTATGCTAATTATTTTTGTCAGTGCATTAATCAATCTTTATGAAATGTCTACATAAATTTACTAATCAAAATATCATCGAGATTAATATGACTTTTTAATACTCCTGGTTTCAATACGCGTTATTCTACCTACTTTACTTGTGAAACTGGTTTTTAATCTTGAACAAATAAAACTATTATACATCCTCTTGGTTACGGAATTCAGATCCGCTATTTTATGACGAGTGTTATGAGAATTCCGCGACAGATATGTGTGATTTAGAAATACAGAGTGACGGAGCACTCAAAATAGAGACGTTATAGGTGCGAACGGTTGCGCAATACGATTCCAATAGGTAGATAAAGGCATTGTTCTACAAGTATTCCAGATAGCTTCGAGTGTTGACGTCAGGCGCGCGGGACGTGCGTGGGCGCACCCAGCCGCTCACCTTGAACGTTACATTTAATTCTCCGATCGATAAACGGAAAAAGTAGCGAACGCATTCGCACAACGCATTCCGCGTCGCGCCGTCGCGCGTCGCCTCGCAGGCGGGATGAAACCGAGCAACGACGAAAAGGAGCAGCCTGTATTACTACGCCTTACGAGTATTTGTTTTAGTAATGAACATTCCGACTTTTAAATAATAAAATTTATTCATAAGCCGGCACTTACCATATTTGAGTGTGCGAGCGGCCGTCCATATGTATGAGCGGTTAAGATATTCTTATTTATGGGTCTATGTCAAGGTCGCTCGCGGCGGTTAAGTGAGGCATCATCGCTTTGCATAATATCAAATTATTTATTCGCTCCGCGCTAAAACTGTCTGGTGTGTGTTCAATTTGTAATTCAAATAAATTCTTGGCATTATTCTCGCGTCATAATTGTAACGTGCGAGATTTTTTACTTATTTAAATAGCCGAGGAGCTCTCGGTGGCGGCAATTAGCATCGCGGACGCGAGCCGCGAGCCGCGAGCCACGAGCCTGGCTCCCGGCGCTTGCCGCTCGCTGATTCGGAATTTGGCAGGACGTTTTTTACATAATAGAAGGAAACGAGCATGCAATGCAACCTATGTTAAGTAGTCACTGCTATAGAGAATGTTGCCAACATTATATAACACACATATTGTTAGAATTTAGATTGCATCTCTCATAATCTTAAGTTAGTCTGCCTTACCAGTTGTAATATTTTTTTTTACATTCTTCAGTCCTTTATTTAGATTAAATAGAGTGCTATTTATAGTTTGTTGAAGGCAAATTATAAATCTGTATTCTTCTAGTCTATAATCATAATAATATTCGTACGGATTGAACATTAGTTCAATCCGTACGAATATTATTGCATATTATATGCGTTTATAACTGAGTATTAGAAAATAATTACGATTTTAATCTTATATGTTAATAAGACAATATAAATGGTTCTTTTATAAATCAATATTAATAGACATGAAGTATTACAATCAGTAAAGTTTAGAAGAAGAAAACCTTCCAAACATGAATGCTATAAGAAGTGTAGTAATACCATTCGCCGTAACCTATTCAGACTATTTTTCCAACATAAAAAGTAGTCGATACGTTACCGCTTTATTATAAAATACCACGAACTACAAATTATTATTGAATTATCTCTAAAATTTTATTACTTAATAGCTTGATCACAAATATTGGCTCTAATGTTTGACACATATTTATGGTACCCACTCGCTATTGTTTCTTGTCTAGTTAATTTTAATGATTACAGCTTATGGTCTATTATACCTTATGTACGATATTCTGTATAATCATGTAAACAAATCAGCGCAATCGTGTCCATGGTCTCCGCCAGGTTATGTATCACAACTCAAATAAACCCAATGCTTAGTTTGACATATTCATTATGCTGAATTAGTTTACTGCGTGCTCTAACACGTTACTCTACACCCTGACGCATATGACCATATGTAATAAATAGCCCAGTAAACAAATTTAAACCTACATGCACGAATCATAGAGTACAAATTCACGTATAACATCATTGGAAATAATGCGTTTTGGTTCGGTAAGATGCATACAATTTGTGTAGAAGCGTGGCACTCGGACATACTCATTAATAGTGATAAGTGAGCTGATTTAAATCAATTGATTTAAATCAATACTCATATCCGCGCAATTCATGCGTAATTGAGTAAAACAACAACGTTACTTATGTGTAAGGATGTTGCAAATGTTGTAATAAGCTATTGTCGTTCCCATTTAGATGTTGTTTTTGTGAATTAGATTTGATACAATAACGAAGTGACCTATAAATTTCGATTATTGTGTAGAATTACTCATATTGAGTTGAGTTTTGCTTATTTTCTCAAGACACTTTTTTCCCTGTCAATTGTCAATGCTGGCCACTGGCTCATATTGCAATTTCGAATTATTTAAATGAGAACGATAACCATTAATCTATTACAGTTGTGATTTTTTTTTATACCCAACAATTAAAAGGTGGTGGATCAAATTTGAAAGTGTTAGAAATTTACGTGGTTCGACTCCGGAGACGCACTGCCGTACCTTTTTCTGCCTTACTACAGCAGTGTTAACTACTTTTGTATTCTGATGTAAAGGGTGTTTTTAGGAAGGAATACAAACCCAACGTGTTGCAACTCAGTCCTCAGGGGTAGCAACGCATCTGTTGCTAAACTCAGATGGGACTATTATTTTATCTGAGGTTGTTTACAGATGTACATCTGTGGCAATTATCGCTAACCATAAGGTGGACTGTATACACATTTACTACTTCTATAATATATTAAAAAAACTCCCCCCGTAACACGCTTAGTGCCTCTGACCTTCCAAATAAGGCACACAGGATAGAAACTTCATTCAGTTCTATGTAAAGACATGTTGGCGGTTAGTTGAGCTTAAAGCTTAAATGCTTTCTTTGTTTACAATAGTTACTAAACCTTAAAAGAAGTTTAAATTGATGTACTTGTAAAATGCCTAACTAAATCTTCAAAACCTAGGTTTTAGCAGTGCCAAATATAATTAGCCATTTTTTTTTAAATAATTTTATATGATAATCGAAAAGACGACCAATTTAAACTTTTATTACAGATGTCATAAGGCAGTAGATGGTAACAAAATACTATCGGGTGAATTGTATGCTTGTGTGCCGGTTCAGTTTGATAATAAAAAAATAAGCGCATTTACTTACCGTTAATAGATTTAAACCATAGTTACTTTGTTCGTGTTTTATCGTACAATTCTTATTTATTGCGACGGTTAAGACATCAATCACACACGTTAATTAATTTACTTAGTATTGACGTCAATGTAAGTTGGAGCGCAGTTCCATCATCCAATTAGGACTAAGCCATTATGGACGACGTACAACAAACCGGCAGCGAGGAAACTGTAAAAAAGCGGCCAAGTTTATGTTGCACCACACCATGTGACAGGTTCCGTAGTGGGACAATTTTATTGACAGTAAAATAAAATTTGTCCCTAAAAAAATCTTTATATGATTGCTAAACACAAAATAATGTATTATCGAAAATATTCCATATCTTAAAAACTTCTTGACATGTTATCTTAATTAAATTAAGTTTTGTTCCGTATAAGATATATTTTTTTAATTTGACAGCCTTAAAATTTGATACCAAATACGACTCCAGATTAAAATAAATAACAAAAAGAAACCTTCATGTACACAACATTATTATCTAAAGAAACTCTACACGCTTATGTACAATAGATTTATTTTACACACTTCAACCTTTTTCTCATAAAACTACACCATTGTAAAGAGGTGCATGGAGGAAACGGACAGATGTAAAGATAATACAAAACTTTAGGTTAAGTCTTTTGTCGTTTGGCTAAGGAACCCTAAAATAAGTCACACTAATGTAGGCAGCAACATCATTTTATATTACATAAATGTATTTGTTGAAGTTTGATGGGTAGTAGTAAGCGAGGCATACCTATTAGAGGCGTTCCAACTTAGTCCTCAGGGGTCAGAGTATTTATGATAGACTTCGGATGGGTTTCTGATATTGTCTGAGCTCGATTTCGGATATCTATGCCCATGATTCGACAGTTCCACTTACACTCACTTGGACTGTGAGATCGTTTGTTACTTCTACCATATGAAAAATAGTACACTTAATTGCCATTAGTTAAGACGATTCGATAAAGAACTGTTTACGCGACTGGTAAGCCGTTTCAAGGGACCCAAGGGCAGGTGTGTATTTTGGCCCAAGAATAAGTTTGACCATCCACGCGGCAACGCAGCCAGTGTTCTTGGGACCCTTCCTAGGGACAGTGATTTGGACCATTTGTTTTATCTTTAATTTATACTTTTAGTTTTGTTTATTTAATAGTTTATTTTTGTTTAGTTTCGTTTTATTTGTAAATTTTGTATATAATTTTAGTTTTATCTTGTAAATATTTATAAACAAAATAGTTGCGTGACGTTCTAGCCTTAATCGGTCTAGTAGGTATGGGTAGGTATAGCTTACTGCAAAACCGTGTTTACGTTAAACTTTATTAATGCTACACAGCACGATAATGGTTGAACCGTATAATTTCAAAACAAATTATCTATTAATCAAACTGTATTTCGAGGTACGTAAAATTAAGATTTACACTAATAATGTTGTTGCTTATTTTAATTTGGAAATAGTATTTTTTTGCTATTTGTAAATTATTTTTCACACCCCAAAAAGGATTATAACAATAATTCTATTGATAAATAAAGTTGAATCTATATAAAATGTTTATGTTGTAGGCCTTGTAGTAATAACCTTTAAATTTTTTTTTTATATAAAATTTGTAGATATATAATTTGTAAATGAACTAATAAAACGGCTGCTATTCTAAATCACTGTAATTCTATTTACACATACGCGTCTATATTTGATCCGAGTATCTGTTTGAATGTTCTCTCTGATTGAACCCCATAACACGTGCACGGTGTATTGCACGTGGGAAACCGAGTGGGAGAACCGGCAGAACCAAATGCATAACCCCATTATCGACTGCCAATGTTACATAAATACGCAAAAACATACTGCCTTAACACCTTGTCGCAGTACCTACTCAGGAGCTTAAACGTACAATAATAAACTTGGCTTTAGACAAAGCATAGAAACATCAAATTCTGTTAATTTGCGTCGTGTAGATAAACGAACCACACCAACCACAACCAACCAACCACAAATGACTTTTACCACCTTAATAACGCAAATTCGGGAACTATATTATTACGTGCGGTCCAGCCATAGGGGTCTTAGTTTACATTAACTTTGATTGGTCTAGTATTTTAAGAAGATTTATTCTTAAAACAGAATCTTGAGGCGAGGTATTATAATCAAACTTGCGTGAAAACTACCAATGAATACTACAAACTACATAGTTAACTTTGTCTCATCTTGGGGTAACAATGTGATTGTAGTCATTGATTGGCTTTTTCTGTCGCAAAACGAAGAGCATGAGAAGGGTAATTTAGTGCGGATTGCAAAAAGTTGAACAATGTCAAAGTGCCATTTTATAAACTAAATCCCATCGTTTATACGTAAACGAATGTGATTTATCGTTCGACATCGCTTTTAGATAAAACACATTCGTAAATGAATCACACCTGCGTACTGTCTATGAAGTAAGTACATATGCGTACCTTTTCTAGGAATGACGAGCAAAATTAAAATGGAACTAAAAGTAATATGTCTTACTTTAAAATTTCTGTCTAAGCTTTTTAATTAGCAAATGAGGAAAAATGACAGCAAATAATTGACATACACTTTAAATTCATTCATTGATGTCACAATATTAATAAAAAATATATTTTCAGACATACATTTAAAATGTATGTTCAATAATATAACTCCTGCTTCTAAATCTATGTTATATCCTCGTTAACTCTGAGATCAAACCCAGCATCTGCACAGAAACTGGCATTAATGACCTTTTTGGCACGCTGACCATTTTGCCCAAAATACCGCGATATTTCTAAATAAAAACTTGTGACATCATCATCATCGCCGATTACATCGGAATGTGCAATTAAAAGTACTTGATAAACGCGGTTTTAATTAAAAACTTTAATACGTTGTATTCGAATTAATTAAAACAGTTATCACAGACCTGTGGTGCGTGTAAATAGATTTTTAAAAGCGTATTTTAAGGCAACTTTCCAAACGTCACGACAATGACATGGTATTTTACTATTAGAGTTTAAAATTGCATTAAAGACGACTAAAGATTCATATCACATAAATATAAGTATGTTATATCTCTCCGTATTTTTACAAATTAAATTAAACCTTCATTATATTATTCATTTATGCATCGTAATTTTATGAAAATATGTAAACCACATATCTATAAAACTATTTGTTAATCATTTAACGTTAAACCTGACTAAACCCGTAATAATGTTTTGTAACTGCTTCATGTCGTCGATCGTAATGTGTAAAGTCGCAGCTCAAAGTGATTTTTTGTGTCCAGTCGTAGGCTGTTTATCTGGCAATAGTCGTAGCTGGACGTTTTAGGTTTATCGGCGTATCGGCGCATAAAGATGCGTTTTCATTCGAGTCCCGCGGTTGTGTAATTACGGCCGCGTATCGCCGCCGTGTTCTTTCATAACGTCGACGTGTTTACGGGACACGCTCAGACGGGCGGGAAAATTATGTTTATATTGTAACATTATATTTCTTGGGTTTTATACATAGATAATATTCACAAAAGCAGGAGAATTTCTTATCTCATACTTTAATGTAAGTCAACAGATTTCTATGTGACCTTTATATCATTTCATCGTATTTCACATTGAAACGCACACGCGTTAACGAAGTTTTCTTAAACTAATGCAGATTACCAGATTGTATATTAGACTTAAATTCAAGAGCCAAAAAATGGTGATACATGTTCATTAATTTATTTACTAAACTAACTAAATATGAATCAAGCAATAAAAAATAATAGGCTTCTGCTATGCACATTTTAAAACTGTAATCAAGCAATACTACAAAAAAAAGATGTATTAAAACTAACACCTGTTCCTAAACGCCGCGTTTCACCCGCCCGTCTAGACCCCCACATCTGATACCGTTGTATCTAGTGCGTAGGATCATCAACTCGATAGCGTACTATATTTATTGGCCGCGTTCAGTGTAACGACACACTCGTAGATACAAAAATTGTGAAATTCCCCGCTCGGGCTTCAACGGGCTAATGGGCAGTGACTGGTTTAGGTAACGTATCGGGTTTTTATCTTGTCGCCGATTTTTTGTATCTGTTTCTTATTTTTTAACGTGTTCCCACCTGCTGGCTTGCTTCGGTGCTACTTCACCGTTGGTCGCGGGTTCGTTGTCAATGGTTTGTTAAAGTTCCTTTAATTATAATTCCGCTATAGAAACGTTGATATTGGAATATATAAAATGGCTTTGTAAATACATTGTTTGAAGCTTGCTAAGGTTTAGTAATATATACACAACTGTTTAAAGGAGTCTCAAAAATCATGAATCACAGCTGGAACTATATTTGAAGAAGAAGAAGAAGAAAAATACTTTGAAAACAGGGCACAAAGTATTAACATCGTATAATTACACATGTAACTCTAATAAATAAGAACTTAGGATTATAATTAAAATTCTTCAAAGTTCAGAGCTGTGGAGTGAACTATACCTGAAAGAAGCCAAACGACTATTAATCAACTATTTTAATATAGTTGTATTTTAATAAGTAGTGCCTGATGTTAAGAGGTTACTGCAGCCAATGGACACGGCTGGTGGAGCCAATGCCAAATTGTCGTAGATGTATTATAAATGAGTTATTACGAATAGAAATAGAAAGTCATGTTCAATTACCATTAAACAAATTGGTGACTTACATATGAGACGACCGTCTTATTTGTGATCGACTTCAGAGAGTGCCGCTGTTATATTCCATTGGTCTGTTCTACCGCCACACCGATTTTTAACTTAGTGACAGTATTAAGTACTACACTGTTCTGGTCTGCAGGATGTGGTTAGGGAGATATACTTATCCCAAATGTTCCAACTTAGTTAGAGCTACTATCGTTCTATATGAAGTTTATATCAAAAATCTAATGACTGTCCCTGTTTAATATGTGTAATAACTCGTATCTAACATAGACGAAGATCAAATCGAGATAATTTTTATGCAAATTACACGTAACAGTTTGCGTGTGGCGCAGTATTACGGGTATCAGATAACTTATTATTGTTTGTAAACAAGTAAAAGTCTAGTTCACAAGCGTCCAGCGGCTAACCCGCTAAGAAACTTGTGTGATTTTAACGGGTGCCTGTTAACAATTTTTATTATAATACATTAAAATACTAGTATTTTTCGAAGCTTAAAGGATAGAGAGATGTAGGTTCATTTTTAACTGACAAAACCTAAATCTGTTTTTATTAAGTTAAGTTTTTTATGTTAAGAATTTCTAAATAAAATAAATTAAATCAATTTCAAAATAGAAGAAAATATTTTACTCATTTTCATAATTATAGCGATCATCACTTGTCAATCTTAGCAAAGTTTAGATCCCTACTAGTAGTACCAACTTATACGCGCTACTATTTGGGTGATGAACTAGAATATCTTATAACCCAAACATCAGTGCTTTGGCAGTGGAAGCCTGCACTGACGCAACTCTTGCACTTTAAGTACAATAATATAGATTTACAATGTATTGCCCTCGATTGTGCCCATGGAAAAATCTTTTTATTGGGTTAATTCGTTATTCTGGACTCACCTAATCAGTATTTAGAACACCATTACAGTAATGTACAATCGATTAAAATTACTGTATTTTACTCAATTATAACGGGTTTCAATTGCTCCTTTTTATTTAATACTCCATCACTTCGATAGCATCTCCAACATTTTTATATACGTAGATAGTATTACCCATAATTAACTTATTTTGATGTATAATTAAACTACTCTATGTCCAGGGTTTGTACGTCTTCGAAATGTTAAGGCATGCATTTCAAAAGAACAAAAATATTACCTGCAGATAATAATTGTATATTTTACTTTGAATTACGAAAATCCGTCCTAAGTGTATGTATATTTTAGGCTTGAAAACTCAACATCTTTTTCTATTTTCGTCATGAACTATTTATTTTCGAAGATAACACCTACTTTCTATAAAATTTTGGGTACCTTGGTGCAAAATTTCCCTCAAAATAAAAGCGATATTTTTAAAAGATTGTAAAGAAATAAACAAACGTGCAAACATGTTAATCTGTTAATAAGCAGTTATTTTATACTTACAAATAGACAGTTCAATTATGCTTACATGTATAAGTTCAACAGATTGTTTACACGTAACTAAGCAGTCGATCGCTCACAGCTTGCGACGTAGCGTTAAGTCTGTGCAGTTTTTACCCCGCTTTACTCTGAAACCATCGATATTCATTATCGTGCACCACGGAACTATCTTAAACGAAGTGATTAAATAAATTTTGCCATTACTGCACTTTGAATTTATGTATTTTGGAATATATTTGTCTGTAAGTCACGATAGGGTTGAGTTAAAATGTATTAATTGGAATCCATTATGGTAAATCAGTACTCCACCCATCCGCTTCTAAGCAGTATAGTGAAGTTGATTTGTAGAAATAAACGGAGAAATCGCAATATGAAATTAATACGGTATAGCTCACTTTGTTCAATTTCAGCGATACTGTATAAACACGGACAGACAATTTAATCAAGTTGATTGAATAAAAAGTTGTATCTACTTTCAACTTCAGTGTATAGAGATGTAATGATATATATCTGTACCTGAGTGGTATACATTAGCAAGTCCAATTTCGACGTATGATAAATATTTTGGAAAATAACCACTTTCTAGTCTAGTTTATCTAAAAAGTTGAATGCCGCGCATTATTGTCCGTCCTGTAAAATTTGAGCTTCTTCGTTTAATATGTCGTACCTCCGCGGCACAAGTAACATTAGAGCGAAAGGGCAGACGAAATATTAGTTATTATAAAAATGTTATATAAAATGCGGTTTATTACTTTTTTTCCCGTAGCCAAAAAACCTAAATAATGGTGGTAGTAATTTATGAATCTATTAAAATTTTAAATAAATATTTTCCAAATTAATATGTTTAAGTGTGAAGGATAATGCATTGGCATATGATTATTGCCATAATGTTCCATTAAATTACACTTTTTACGCACCATAATCATTATTTTATGTGTGAAACATTTATTTAAAGTCCTTAAAACGACAATTACTACGGCACTTAGATAAATAAATCATTTTGTTTATGATATACATTAAAATTAATTGCGATGAAAGTAAAACTACTTAATAATATATCCTAAAGTTACTTATATAAATTTATGTTTTATCTACATTATATCATTATGCTTAGTAATAATTAGCTAATTACCGTTTCACCCCGGGTTTGCCCTCCAATGATGTTTATGTTGTGTTGGAAAGAAAATGAATACCAGTTCCGTATATGAAAGAGGACAAGCTGTACTTATGTATATACGCCGATCAAGTATGTTTTGTTTAAATAACTATTATATTTATTTATCTAAACTTTTACTTATTTTTTGCACCATCATTTGTAAATGGTAAAATCAAGTGGTAAATCCATTTATCGTTCTCTTTTGAAATCACCGCCCCCACAACCAAGTATCAACCATTACACTTTCTGTTACAAGGATTTGTTATAAGTTCTATTTTGGTGGTTGTAATAATAGACTATAATATGAAGCGTTTTACATGACTCTTTAGGAGTAGCAACGCGCCTTTTAGCAACATTAGATAAGATTGAATCTTATTTTAGGTGGAGTGGGTGGCAATGACCGCTCACCATTAGATAGCAGGTTTACTTACTACCTCAATTCCATCAAAAATATAAGCAGCAAAATCATTTACAAGGCTTTTCTACGTAGCCTTATAATCTACCTAATTAGCTCCACTTTGACCTCAGCGGCTATCTATTCCACGTGTTTTGTTTAATTACCGGAAATCTTAGTTGCTCATATTTGTGTATTCCGCTTCCCTCGCCTTTGTTTATACAGAAATAAGATGTATATTTTATGCAATTTACAATACAATATTAAAACTGGCCAAGGAAATATATCTATTGTTGTAGCTAGGTCGACTCAAAAACAAAAACTTTTTTTTTATTTCAAGGGGATTATTTACAGAATTCTTTTGAATGATAATAACCAAGTTTTATGATTATTTTTTTAAAAAGAGAAAAGTCTTATATTTAAAAAAAAAACATCTAGCTTTTGACATGACTTTAAAGAAATTTAAAAATATCCGACTACATACCGGCAAAAATGTTACGCTTCTTAACAACTTGCCATAACACCAAATTAATTGTAAACATTAAGAAGGCTAATGGAATATTCGCTTTGTCAACAGTTTAGACCGCGACACTTTGCTGCATTTCAACTTAGTGTTTATACCAGTATAGTCTGAGTCGTCGATATTACTAAACTGGTAATTGTTGTCGATAATTCATAAAAAACGCAGGGTCTCGCGCACCGGTCGCGTCCGCGCCGTATACGGGAGGGTGGCGGCTGTATCGGTTATATCAGTTATTTATGGTCACAGTTTTCGCAACAGTTTCCCAGCCGTACGCCCAGCGGTCCGGAACGTGCAAAAACCACCACCGCATCACGGTCAAATGAAGATGTGTAATTAGTTAGTTTTTGCAGTCAATCGGAAGTTTTTGCCTCCATATACGGCTGGCGTCGAGGCAACGCCCGGTCACGTTGGTTGGACTTCAAAATAATAACGTGAACTCGCCTCCGGGAATGGACAGTGCGACCGTACTTTTTTCCGATATCATTATCTTGTCTGGTGTAAGGTATACCGTATTCCGTAATCAATTTATGTACATATTAAAATATTGGATGCATATTTCAATATTCTTGTGGATTGAATTTCAGCTTCTAAATTTGAGGATCCCAAAACCAAAATGTCAAACCTATTTTGACATTTTGGTTTTGCCTAAATCCCTTTCATCCTGAGAGGAGACCCGTCCCAGTAGTAGTATTAATGAGTGAACTATTATAGCATGCTTAAAATATGTGTAACCTATTCTGTTACATCGGAGACAAGTCTGGTAATAGCAATATTAAAGAGTTACAGTTTCAAAGATAAACACAGTTTGAAATAATTTTCATGGTCTAGGAAAAGTTACATGATTAGTTTTATCTAACGTAGCTTAAGTACAAGCCAAAGAAAATAGTAACAAATAGGTAATACTAATTTGCAGCAAAAGTAATTATCCGCCAAATTAACTCCAGCTGCTTAAGCTGCCAGTAAAAAGTTCCTTAAATTAACGATAATGCTTAAGAGAATGCGAATCAATCATTGATCTAAAAAATATAGGTTACCATTAAATTCCTTTTACGTACACATATTGTGAAACGTAAAAAACTCTTATTACATACATAAGTGCAAAATAAAAAAGCCTTGTTAATTGCACCTTCGATTAAAGTTTTATCTTGGCTTGCACGTTGGCTGACAAGCGTGAAATATTAGGGTTCCCAATACTCCGCCAATCACCGCGCCCGCGACGCGGAACTTGATTGTTTAGGCAATGTTTTTTCATAGGTATACACACTAGCTGAGTTTAGGCGCTTTGCTTTGTTTGTCAAACTTTGACGACTGCTGTATCCCTGAACTATGAACCCTTACGAGGCTTTAAGGGGTCTTCCACTTTAGGACCCTCGTAAATAGGCTATTTTTGCGATTTTTTTTCGGGGATTATTAATAAATTTTATGGGATAAAATAGATCCTATGAAAAAAAGACAAGTTGTTTTAATTTTATTCTACTATTATTATATTACAACAATAGCATCGAAAAACGCGTGTATAAGAATCACGTTCGTGGCTCGTTGACATTATCTCCGAGACGGTTCATCTGAAACAAATAAATCAAATATTTTTAGATTCAGGATGTCAATGGCTATAGCGCATATCATCAGACTTTTGATATTCGCGAAAATAACAAAATGGCGCACGTTCTTCGGAAAAGTTAAAAAAGCGCGTTTTTTTTGTTTTTTTTGGCAATAAAAATACTTAATATCAATAAAAATCAAATTTCAAAAATTTGAATATATTCGCTATAGCCATAACTATGAAAATATGTCATCCAAATTTCATGACAATCGGCCGGATAGTTTCCGAAATGTCGTCAACAAGGCGTCATCGAGAAACCTTGTTTTCAGATAAACGCATTTAAAGTTTTGGTTGTAGAAAAAAAACATGGAGTAACCTTACCTCGGGTTAATCGGCGATGCCTGATTCATACAAAAAAAAACAGCTAAGTATAAATTAAAATGGTTCAGTTAGGTGTAGTAATTAATGGTTTAACTTTATATGGTTTAGTGTAGACCATACGAGAGGTTTTATATGACGTAAGTACCTACCATGTTAAGGCAGTCAAATCTGTTTGATAGCAAAGGATACTGAATAATAAAATACCGTAGGATCCAACGAAATCAGGAGAACATTAATACTGAAAGTTGTTTTTAGTAATATGTAATGATAATAATTATATTGTTCTTATACATTTTTTATAATATCTTCAAGTAGCACTACTTGCTACTTTATACACCAGATCCTGTTGTTAAGAGCCAACCAATTCCGGTACATAAACCAAAAAAAGAAATCTTGTTTTAAACGTCATAAACGTGATGTTTTATCACAAAATCCCATTTTCCCGCAATGGCCGATAAATTACTGCGCCCGCGCACCCACCGAGACGCGTTAATGGGACCGCAAAAACATCAAAACGGTGAACAATTATTTCGTACGATGTATAGTTCACACGAAAATTGCCTTTAATTAGAGATAACTCTGACAGACACTCTATTTTTTACAACTTTGTAGTCGCGTTTGTCAAAGTTATGTGTGTTAAGTTCTGGCACACAGGTTTCGCTGCTTATCGGTGCTTACGGTGTTGTGTTCTGGTCTGTGGAGTACAAGGCTAATACCCAACAACTGGCTGCATTCAGAATATTTTGGATGTACGGTAAAGTAGAACAGGTTCTCGAAAATGAAAAGCATAACAATAATCTCCTAACGATACCTGTTACAAACAAAACAAAACTGATTATTCTTTGTTAAAAACAATCACTTATGTTGTTTCACTTAAATTTCAGAAACCATTGTTAATCTGATAAGTTACACAATAAAAAAGATCCTTATAAATAATTTGTTCAATAATTTTTACCTCAATTTCTCCAATCCACATGCTATTAAATTTTTAGAAAATTTTAATTACAAACTCAGAAAAATACTGTATGCTTATATCGTAGTATTAAAACAAAACTAAGCTATCCACAGCTGCTGATAAAATCTAGCAATATTAGAAAAAGTAAAATAAAATCGCTATCGCCATCGTCTACTTAGCAACAGAAACCAGCGCTCATAGAGCACCGGAAACATTATATGTTATTACCAGAATTTCTAGCCAAGCTATTTTTGGTTATCTGTCTATCTATATAATTTGTACGTATCTTACAATTAATCTTTTTAGAATTCTAATTAAAAGAAACTTGCACAACCTAACATTAGAAGAATCTTATCCCGTTTTTTGAACGATAACATGATGTTGTGTACGTAAAAGCCTCTATCTGTGAGATCAAAAGTAGGTACTTATTATGTAATATGGTATTTATATAACAACGACTAGACTATAAACGTCGTTGTTAACCACGACTGTCCCACTGCTGGGTACGGATCTTCTTTCGGAGTTACAGAGGTTAGAACATAGTTTTACCGTGCTGGCCAAATCCAAATTCACACACATTTGTAAACTTTTTTTTAAAGAATAATCAGGTGTGTAAGTTTCCTCACAATGTTTTCCTTCGCCGTTACGCGACGTATTATTATCAACTTTTACGCCGTTACGTGCGTAAAAGTTGATAATTAATTATAGAAGTTAACTTCTAATATACACATTACGAAAAATGAGAAGTGCGTATCTGAGATCTGAACCTCGGACTTCTCGATTGAGAGACCGTGATTGAACCTTTTACCAATTATTACAGTTACATTTATTATCAATATTATAAACGTAAATAAATATTATGGTATTAATTAGCACACTTTAAAATGTGTTTAATTTTAGTTACTCAGTTCCTTTATAATTACTTTTCTAGTGTAATAAATTATGTCGAATGTTGCTCGTAATTACTTTTCCAAAACAGATTTTATTTTACAAAACACCAAAAAAAATTAAATGTTGTAAATCGTATCAAAAATACACACATCCAGAGCCTTGAATGTAAATTTTCATATTTTTACTGTCTGGATATTTATAATGTTATGAATGTTTTATTGTAGAGCACACAACAGTATGGCAGAGCTATTAAGTTATATAAAAGTAATTAATTATGCTCGAACACCATAGCGATGGGCGATAGCCGACCTTTGTATAAAAACTTGAACACGGTGAGTCTAACTTGAAAAAGCAAGATAATTGCATGTCGTAAAATTATTGCTAGTAAGCTTATTAATATTTCATATTTTATTACAATACGATTAAGGTTTAAAATAACAGTCAAATATCTGAAGCAGTAACTAAGATAGTCGTCTAAACATAAAATACAATTATTTATCAGATTATTGAAAACAAAAATGTTTTATTTTTGAAATAAACAAATAAAAAAGATAACATTGTTTTAACCACGAATTTTTTGCTGTGCGATAGTACAATGTTAGCGTTGCGTTGTAGCGGGAAACTCAACCTTCCTCGCTAAAGTAACATATCCAATGCAGTAATTTATATGATATATTATATTATTAATATCCTGAAAGCTATATGAAATTTATCCATATTTGGACTACTATACCTTGTTCTACGAAGTGAACTATACCGGTATTCTATACAGTAAAAGATCAATGAAAATGCTGAACGACAGAAAAAAGTGAAATCAATATTTGTCACAAAATTACAAACATTACCATTTTAATGATAAACAAAATTATATTCAAAATAGAGCGCACTTGTAACATTTCCTCTGAATTCCAAAAACAACTTTTAAAACCACAGACAACATTTCTACTTTTTGTTCCTATTGACAATATGTCAAATTAATTAGGCAATAATTTGAGAGGCGAGGCCGCAAACCGCGACTCGTGTCAGCTTGATATTAAATCTGTATGAAACAGACGCCGAAATACCAACACGTGCTAACTGTCTCTATACACACAGATAACTTTGACTTTAATGTATGATTACGGCTCACTTGTCAAGCACGGGCCGTTTTTTAACATGCTTCTCATAAAGACATGAAGTATTAAGTTTTGATGTAACACTTATTTTGGCGCGTTAGGAAAAAGAGAAAAATACGTTCAAATATGCACGTACACTCTGTCGCCTTTGATCGCGATCTCCGCTCATAAATGCTTACATAATTAAAAGTTATCTGTACTTCATATTTTAAATTTTATATAATAATCCCATAATCCTACCGTTCCACGTGCATACATCTGTTTCAAATGTATCTCCCTTCTATATGACGAGAACACTTCCTCTATTTCGTAATCTCTCCTAGTTAAAAGTATATTGATCTATACCACTCAGTTATATTAATTTTATAATTAAATTGAAATAATCTGCAAGGTTTCCCTTTATACCATATGATGGTAAGCTGTCACGGTCAAAGTTATCAGTCGACCATAGATGCATTTCTACTGAGATTTAATGCCATGTGTCAGCCAGAAATTCGATTAAACTAGTGCGGTATACGTTTTTTAAAACATCTTTCATTTTCTATTCTCCTTAAGGCGTACCATGTCTTCCTGTAAACGATATAAATAAAGCAGGCTGGAACGAACTGGAAATAGCTACATGAGCCTCCATTACGCCACGTAACGCGGGAGCGCGCGCGCATTTACATACTGCTTCGGGCTGAACTCTACTAGCTCTACATTTGACTTTCTGCACTTGAGATGGCCATATCGTATTATTATCGCCAGTCCATAATATATGTAGTTTAGACACGTATCTTTTCTTAAAGTGGCTTAAACCTTAAGCCAATATAAGCCACACACACGCCTTTGAGATTTTTTTTTTACCAAATGTTCAGGAATTTCCTGATCCTCGTGATTTATCAATCACAAAGGGTTAAAAAATCCGATACACAGGATTTGAACGCTGGACTCAGCAGCATAAAAAGTTGAATTTGAAACCACTAGGTTATCACAGCTCCAAACTTCATCACTACGCAGAAGTAACTACAAATGTCTAATATATTTAAAATCTGAATCCTACAGATTGGTATCTACACGGCGTGCATGCTTGTACTAAGAACGTCTGTATGGGTTTCATCACCAGCTAACGACCGTCCGAACGTGACGGTCGCACTGCCCACTGCCGCCGAACACTAATTAACAGCTCTATCCATCATAGTCCGCGGTGACACGAGACAAAGAGTACAGTAATTTGGCGTATAACAATAATTAATTAGAATCATTATACACATTATCAAGTACAAGTTATGAAGTAACTTCAATACCGGATTGGAATAGGATGACGACCCGCGTGGCGCAACGGTCACACCGGTCTGCCACGCGGCGAGTTCTAGGTTCGATCACCGCGCTAACATCTACATAAGTAATAGTATTTTTGTAACTACAGTCTATATTACATCATTAGTGACTGTCGTACCGTCATTAGCAGTGACAGCCTAGTGGTTGAAAGTCGGTCTCTTTATCGGGGAGTACGAAGTTCAAATTTTATGGCACGTATTTCTGACTTTTCTAAGTTTTGTTCGCATTACAAAATAATTGTAACTTATTATTATGTGGAAACTTGATTTATTTAAAAAAAATCTCAAAGGTATGTAAACTCTACCAATTCAATCTTGGCCAGCGCGGTAATTATGGCCTCAACCTCTCTCATTCTGAGGGGAGACCCGTGCCCCGCTGTGTGATATGGAACAGTAATAATTGTCGACGCTGATATCCACATTACAGGAAAGAATAAAATATTTCAAATAGGACCGTTAATTTCAATTAAAACAATGAATCAGGTTATAGATGTCACTAAGCAACAGTGAGCACGCAAGTATAAGTAAATAAGTATGTGCGATTATTCATTTTACTAACCTGTCAAACTGTTAATTTAAAAATTGGGTCATAATGATATTAATGTCGCTTTAAAATTTTAAGTACATAGCGAAAAATCACTTGGCTTTCATATTTATCATAATTCATTAAATTTAAGTACCTCCTTTTGGTTACTTGGGAAATATTTAATAATTATTGTTATAAATTATGTACCGAGACTTTTAATTACGTCATTTCAAATTTAATTATCTTGTGTTTATTATTATATTCTTGGGTCGTTGTGCTAAATTTGGAACATTTTTTGTATACTAGGAAAAACTTCAAGAATTACATTTTTTTGTGCGACAAGCGATTTTAAGCACAAACTGACCTTGAAGAGTATTTTAACAAATATAGAGAATTTTCTACACATTTAAGTTTAATCGGAGACCAAAAACAAAGAAAGCTTAGAAAAGAATAGAAGATAGTTTAATCCTTTGAATTTCCTACAATTTAGTCAATATGAAAAATGTTTTCGCAGCTATTCTTAAACACGTCTATATTGACCGTCAATGTGTGTGTTTACACGCGTGTCGTGGTCAGTAGTTACCGCAAATAGAGTTAAGTCGCAAAGGAGCTAAGCAAACCCAGTTAAACGGAACGTAAACACGTGCGGAGGCCACCGCGGGCAGATTCATTATCAACATAACTTAGATATTGTGTACTAAAATATTTTTAAGGCATTAAAACGGCGATTTGCGAGCGGTACATTCTGTAACTCAACGCCGCGTTGACGTCAAGCAATCTCTTATTTTTATATTTATACTAATGGAAAGTAATAACCATCTTCTATGGACATTTAGAACTCCAGCGCAGTCGCCGATGCATCTCCGGCTTTGATCTTTGTGTTCACTTCGCATAGTAAAGTTGCATGAACTGTCAAAATGATGGTACTACTACCACAACTGTTAAAGCGTTATAGCAAAAATGTTTAGTGATGTTGCGCTCTTGTCCACACTGAAACTCAGTGGCACCATTCAGTGTCCTATCAAAGATCAAAAACTGACAATTGCTGCCTTACTATATTTATAAATTATCAATTTTCGGTCTTTCGTAAGCAAAATTTTGATACATTAGCTATTTGATATATCGTGTATGTGTATGGGCTTAAGAATTAAATAAAAAACAATTATTGCTGTAGAATAATTACTTAAGTGAGATATATTATAATTTAATCGTAATGAATATTTTAACTAGAGACGTAAACGATAGCTGTTATTGTAAAGGTGAGTGGCAGAGCGAATAAAAATGAATTAATTACTATATTAAAAGCTCGTTTATTTAGAAGTTATGTGCAAAAAGTTTAATCTCCAACGCATCAACCGGGATATTAATTCATTAGATATTTCATTTCTGTGCTAATGTATACTAGTTATACTGTATAAATCTTGGTTCTTGCCGCGGACCAGACTGATGAATGCCATAACACTCGATAACTCGAAACGTAAACATATCGGTAAAAAGTAAAAACTACTGTCTGGCGTAGCGCCGGCAATATTCAATTATGCGCCTTTAACACGTATAAACCGCCAAATTAACATGTCATGAATATTATTTAGCTTTTTCTCAATTATGATAATAAGACTGTAATGCTTAAAGGTGCCCTAGAATTAACTGGGGGGCAAAAACCTCGTACGGATCTTTAGCAAAAATTTACATACATTACAATACTAATTCGTACTCGCGAGAGTGGCGCACAGAAAAAATATTACACCAGGAAAGAGCGGCGCGTGCGCAGCGTGCTCTGATACTGAGACTGCGAAATGCTAATTGATATGCAACAAAAAATAAATTATAATTCAAAGCCAGAACTGACGTATTTGAACATTAAGAAGGCAAAGGCGAATTCTCAACGAGATTCTTACTTAACAAACTTCTGCTCACGACTTTCACTGATTTTATCCTAATTTACTCTTACTGATAAAAGGCATTTTTGAAGTCTCTTTAGGTTCACAGGAAAATTATTCAAATACGAATTTACAACTATCTTACAAAATAGATAAAAAAATATTGATGGCCTCGTGCTCGTCGTTTCTTGAAAGTTTGTATGCTCCAAGCATATCAAAATAATTTTAAAATTTTATATTTATATTTATATGCAATAGACTTACTGAACATACATATGGACATGCTACATATAAGATATTGTTATAAGTTGACATAAAAAAAAAATATTTTCCGTATTTTTTTTATTACTGTTAATGGTAAC
>DWRA01000335.1:0-26882 GCA_018250295.1 Spathilepia clonius | reverse complement strand
ACCACACCCTACAAACCAAAACACAGCAGCACTTAACACTGCTGTTATTAGGCAAAAATAAGTGTGACGGTGGTGCCGCTGAAGTCGAACTAGTCCTAGTAATATCTAAGGTTCGCCACAAATGTGTTGTAACCTCTAAGGACTAGGTTTGAACGCCTTGGACAAGTCTCTCTTATCATCCTTCGAACCAGAATACAGTAGCACTTAACACTGCTGCTATTACGCAGAAATTCTTATAGCAATGGTGACTCTGCTGTCGAACCACCTTTAAATGTCATATCTTCAATCTTCTAATACCTCGCCCGACACACACTGTACATAATGATCCGTAGCATTACAAATGGTAAGTATTATGTGTAACTTATCCCTAAATTATTTTTGAGTTAAAGAAGTAGACACACAAAACAGTAAACACTTTTATAAGACTGTTTAATTACACTTTCTATAACAAAATATTAAAGTATTGGAGCTGGAATTTGTCATTTATTATTTTCGTTATATTTATGCACGATGTAGGTTAGAACTGTATACTTACATCGTTTTTAATGCCCAAAACCTTGTCTTTAAATTTCAATCCTTTAGTTAGCTTTTTAAAAATATCGTACGCGTCCATTATTTTTTACAATCCAAAATTATAGCGGAAAAAGTTATAAATATACACGTGCCATTGTTGACTACTTCTATTCAAATTTAATTTGACAATTACTTGACATAAGTCATGTTCGCTGTCAATTTTAGCAATGCGGGCATCGTTCTGAAGTCTAAATTCACAATAATGGTAAATCACAATGTTTATTTCATGTTGGGGAATTTCACATTGTCACACTAATATATTTTGGATAATTATTACTTCTACTACTTATAAATTTATGAAAAAAAATGTTATAGTTCGTTGCTTGTGTCTGTGAATTGATAGCTACCTAAATGCAGTGTCGTACTATTTAGCAATATAACTGATAGATGGCACTGAATTCTAAAATACTTTATAGTGTGTTTCTTAGATTTAATTTTACAATAATTTAATTTATACATTTGTATAAATTATCTACATAATTTTATATATTTTACTAAACACCTAAACTACCTAATGATTTGAAAATATTGTTTGTAAGGATTTCTAAATAAGGATTGTATCTTTAAACGTTTTTTGGTCGTTGCTTAGGCGGTTTCAGCATTTAAAATGAAACAAATTGAACGTGCGGGTTGAAAGAAATATTTCAATCCCATTTACTTTTAATTCCTAACTGATTGTATATTAATTCACCCTATACGTTTTAAATGGAATAGGGTACTTCAAAATATAATTGCTATCGATTATGTATTTGATGCATTACCATTAAAAACCTTAAAACAGTTGGAACTATGAATGAGTAACGGATGGGAAAATAATAATTCTGAAGAAATAGGTACATTTTAGATCAACTTATACACAATGTAATAACTGCTTATGATATGATAAAATGACCTATATTTTAAAATATGAATAGCCTATAAAACTTATAAATAAACCTTCGCAGGATAGAAAGGATTAGAAATAAATAAAAACACAATATCAATGGAATCACTGCGAGTTTATTAATTTTTATACTTTTATTACATCCAACTGTTATATTATTTCCCATGACAATTCAAAACGCCGATTTCGAATATAACCTTAAGGACCGCTTAAAACAACCCATTTGCAAGTAATTATAAATCACTGCATGTCAGATTCAAAGATACTTAGAGTACTAGTTCACCCGACTTTTGATATGTACTTACTACGCAACCCGAGTTGATTCCTTAATCACATATATCAACAACATCAAAACAAGTAAAGACACTTCCATAACATCTTCACTGAAATCGTGAAAAGCAAAAACAAAAAAAAAAATAGTCTGTAATAAAAAAATGTTTAGAATTTGTAATCTATACTATACTTTACTTCTGAACGTATGGTTTCTGTCATTATCAGGCATTTTATTAAGTGAAATTGGCGGGTAAATTGGTTTACTCTGCAGTGCTCATTACAGACTTTGTGTATATATTAAAGTTTAGAACAAAATAAATATAATTGAATGCATAAAAGTTAAATTGTTTCGACGAAGTTTTAAGGAAATGTATAACGGTATGTATGTTTTACCATGATAGTTTTGAGGAACTGTTAAATTAATTTTTTCCCTCACGTAGGTCTTAAACAATTTCACGATTTCAGTGATTATGAGAAACCTCCAATTCGTTATAGTCGACTTTCATACAATCTACAACAATAGTACTTTAAGTGTCTTGACTGAAGATGTTAAACTTACAACAATTTCAAGAGGAGCCCTAACATTCTATAGGGCCGCTTACGCACGGTCCCCCCACATCTATCCTTATTCATCGATACACAATACTATTAAACATTTTTTACAACCCTATCCCTCTGTTCCGAACATTAAAAGTATAACAAAACTCATTAACTAAATGTATTAAAAACATATTTTTCCTCTTTGACAACGATGGCAAACTATAACTTTCACATAATATTAACACAATATTAGATAGGCATATAAAACGGCCGTAAATGTCACATACGCTCGATTTTAACGTTTGTTTACTATAAAAATACAATAAATTAATAAAATGTGTATGTTTTCATAATGAATCGAGGGTACGTATCACTTAAGACGAGAAAACCTTAAAAAAGAAAAGAAAAAAAAATCGATACTAATAAAAACGCAGATCGTGCATACATTAAATTACGAAAAAAAAAGAAAAAATCTAACCTAATCGTGTCAGCAAAAATATAGTGCAGTTAAAATTAGAATTGCCACTTAATTAACATTGACATATAAATTGTTTTCATAAAAAAATATTTCTGTGTATAAAATGTTTCACCCAAGCATAACAAGTAACAGTGGTGCAATTCAGCTGGAGATGACTGGGCGGCGGTGGCCTGGGCGACATTTGAATAAATGCAATACGACATTCAATAAGGGCACAGGCGCATCCTAAGACTAACAAACAAGACGCGCCAGTCGCACCTCCCGCCGAATTGGGCCACTGCCTTACTTCCATCTGTAGATAAAAAGTTACTTATAGCAATATATTGTTTGTCATATTTGGGTATATTGTAAATACTTTTTAATATAGTTACTGCAAAAAACTGGCTATCAACGAACATTGCTCGACCAGAGAGGCGGATGAACTACGTAGTTTATTATAATACTTCTTATATAAAAGACGTAAGTGCACTTTGAGTTACGGAACTATGATTTATGTAACTAGTATAAAGGGATTAGCAGATTTGTGAATATTTATAAGGTAACAATCACATAGAACGACTTAGAAAATATTATTTTTATAGATAATCTGAGTATAAATATGGAACGGGAACATTTACTTGAAAAACAGCGATTCGTAAACGAAAAATTAAAGATGTTTGAATTGTTTTCTGTACATTTTACATGTGACTAGTACCTAAATATTGTTACGTTGAGTTTATAAAATATTTGGTTCGCAAGTTTTACTCGTACATTCATTAGGTACCGATTCAGTAGATGCTTTGTGACATGGTTTGTTACAACTGAATCTGAATAACAACGTTAAAACTGAAAAATACTGCTGTAGGGGATAATCTGCTATACTTAAATTACAAGTATATAAGATAGTTATATTTACTGAGGTATTGTGGCAGATGGGAACTATTGCTATAACTGTATTTATAATAATTACATTTAAGTGGAAGATACTGTAAATATTAAAGCTATTGACTTAAGAATATAACGACTTATTCTTAATGACTTACTTTATACACTCGACTTCAGATAGAAATTCCATCGACTTTTCAAGCTACAAAAATTCAACAAGGAACGTGGAAGTTACAAAAGTACACAGAGTATATGTAAAAATGGTGTATATATTCAACAAATGATTTATATTCTATAAATATTCATTAATTACGGGATTAACGCGAACAAAAATTTAAAGTCGGTGCGATTTTTATCTTCAGTATACTAGGTTCAAATGTAGTCGATTTATTCTTTAAAAATGGCTTCGCCTCTCCAGTCGAGCAATTAAAATTATTTTATATAATTAACTATTGTGAACTGAGGTAGTCTGGATTTTAATTTTTGGCCATTACAAAAAATAACGGTCAAAAAGTAAAACGTCGACGATAAACTATTGCATTTTAAATATGGATATGGATAACAAAAATAATGTGTGTATGGGAAGAACTATGTAACAACTGATTAACTTTAGTCCGACAATACCTATAATTATTGTATTTGATAAATATAAATCACGTATATTGACTCGTCCTGGTTAAAGTCAGTGGATCGTCAACTACCCTTACGAAGGACGCTGCAGTTTGAATATTCCATCCGTTAAAACTTACCCTACCCCGTATACATGTTATTTAACGGAGAAAATATTCATCCTGATATCAGCGAGAAAGGTAAGACCGAGCCACTTGCTACAATAAGTATTTTATATTAAATTAAACGATTTAATGGAGGTAATACTTAATATTATTGGAGGTAATACTTAGATTAAAAAGCAAAATTCATTTGTGAATCGTTTTGTGAACATGTAAATTGTAGATAATGTTTAATATTAGATTTGAAACGCAGTATAATGTTTACGTTTACGGAGCAATTTTTATGTAGTAAAATATTTTATCGAATTTATTCTGTGCTATATTGCCTATATTCTTACTTATGTGGCAAAAATATATTATTTTGATTTGTTAAAACTATCATGACGTATTAATTGCATTCACAAGCTAATTTAATGAAAACGTTACATCAAAACCTACTGGCAGTTTATATTTCATCTGGTTTAAAAAAAATAACTGGGTATCAGTTTGCAACAGATAAACAATATAGAGTACTATAAAATGACAGTATGATGACAGCATTACCAGATACATATAAGTATAATGTTTGGAACAAAAAGGTATTAAATGCATTCAGATATGTATAACATTAATGTAATAGTACTTAATGGAGGGAAAATTATACAAGATGGCGGATCTTCTAATACCCGCAAATCTTGCGAACCTGAACTATGCGAAACGTGTCTCCATACTGTTATTTTAAAGTATAATTTCTTATAATATTTACTTACTGTAGGCTATTGTAATAGTTGTACTGTTACGAAGGCATCCCGTTGCTGATTATTTTGTGCATTACCTTACTTAGTAACACAGTCGGTTTATTTAAACGTAAGTATTTCTTTAGTAACTTAAAATAAATTATCTTGCGAAAAAGCGAAAAGAATATAACTCGTTAATTATTCCAGACGACGCTGTAATTTATAAAAAAGATTTCTCACTTAAAAACTTACTATTTAAAAATGCAGTATTTTGGTATACATTGCAAAATATAAAATAACTTATTGTTTCGCCGTAGCTTTGTTAATTTTTGGGATACTAGTAGACACTAGTGTGATTTTGCGTTTATATCTGTTGTGTTTTTGAATTTTTAGCTGCGATCGAACCCACTTTTTGCCGACACTTATCCAAACTTAACGCGATAACCTATGCCTAACAACAATCACCAACGGCTGTCTCCGAAAATTGATGTAGTTCGCAGCTGTCAACTGAGATCAAATTTAGAATTACAATTTAGAAAAAATCCAAACAACGAACAAAATTGGTGGGAAAATAATCCGAATGTTTATAACGAAGCCATTAACAACAAGCTTTGCCGGGCAGCCGAGCCCGAAATAATTGCACAGCGAAAACAATAAACGCAAACACTAAAACGTTACGGAAAGACTAAGTCTAAGTTTCACTATTAATAAATCCATTAGTAGAATATATAAAAATCCTTTCCATTAATGATTTTATCTATTTACTATTTAGTTAATAATATCACGAGGCTTTATTCCCGAATGATGCCACGATACTTCATTATGTATTAATTACTAACTTATAACATATTTACAATTCAAACTACCCGCTTGCTTTTCTCTTCTAAGCTCCCTAAAATGATACTATGAAGATTTCCGAACCGATGATAACATTCCACTCCATCGGAATATAAACAAACGGCCAAGTATAACGTTGTAATAAAAATTAAAATAAGAAAAACAAATCATTTGAGGTATTACGAAAAATGGAGGTACGCGTTAAAAAAACCCGGGAGAATCTAACCACGACCTAATGATAAAATCATAACCGAGCCCTAAGAAAGCCCCATACCGTCCAACTAATAACATCTAATTAAGTTAAGCTGAATAAAAGAAACTTACTTTAAAATATATTCGGAATTATACCAAATAACGTTTTAAAAACTCATTATCACAAAGTACGAATATGCAACATTCCGAAAAGAAATCTATAATACGATAAAACTTATATTTAATCTTATTCAGTGTTACCTTATTTATCATTGGAAAAATAAATGCAAAAATAACTTTCATTGTCTAGAAAGCTTATGTTGGCTAAATTGCATTGTTGGATGTACGTTTGCATTGTTCGAGTGTTGCCAGCTTAAAAATGTAGTTTCACTTCTAGTGATTGATATGGTATCCATTGAGTCCAAACAGTTGTTTGTAAAACAGGTTACATTTATAGATATGGCACGAATTTTTCGTCGTATGCGTTGATTTTGGAGTTATATTTCTTTAGGCGCATCTAGAAAGAGATTTGGGAAAGAAATTTTGGGAATACCTCTGCAGAGGCAAAGATAGGCTCTTGGAAAATGCATTCAGAGCTGTGGCATAGCGTGAGTTCGCACCCCCGAGCTGGAAGGTGAATTTGCCGCCTCCTATAACAGTAAGTCAGCGAGAAAAATTAGTTAAAACAGTTATTAAAACTTGTGTTTGTACAAGTTGTCAGCGAAAGGTCCTCCTATTTTAAATTTTGTCGTCCCCCAATCGTGCTGCTTGGGAGCGCAAAATAATTTTCAAAGCTCTTCTTATAGGATATACGCACGTTACGAAAGAGGTGATTTTGGCGACATTGAAAGTACAGCTCGGGGCAGGCCTTCCTCTTCGTCCCGGGGCCACCGCTTCTATCTCAAAATTAATTTTTGGTTAGTAAAATACTATCATTATTTTGTTACATAATGATTACAACTGTAATTTTTATTCGCCCCAAAGAAGTATAACTTCTAATGTGCATATACACGCATACTTTGATTTTGCTTTAGAAAATTCTTGTTTACTCTAGAGGAAATATAATAAGCAACTTGGCAAAACGTTATACCCATTTCGTTTTCTTTGGCTTTGCGAAATATCACGGTGTTAAACTACTTTCTTCCTGTGTAGCGTTACCTTGTCTATAGATATTTGTTCTGTGATATGTAGGGTTGTCACTTAACGGTTTAATTGTTGATTCATGACATTACGATTACAATGATTTTCAATGTACACCCTGAATAGATATGTATTTCTTGAATTATTCAGCCAAATGCGGTATTCAAGTAATTTCCTATAATATAAGTAAATAAAATATTTTTACAATCTGCAGCCATCTTATGGTCGTTCCTAAGACTTTTAATTTTGAGAATATAATAATAATAATAATCTAATAAATTTTCAATAACGAGACGTCCGCTACGTTGGTCGACATTTAAATAAGAAACTACTATACACTCATAGAGAGAAATCCGAAAATGGATACAGATTAAATATAATTATATTAATGAATACCTAACATCTACGTAATTTTATACAGAAGAAATGATTTTGTTTCATGATTTGAAATCATGTACGTATACGATCGTCGAACAGTTTGCTGCTTTTCGAAGACCCACGGGCCGGGCCCGGCGCGGCGCCCGCCTCGTCTGACCCTGTATGCGGGGCCCGGCGCCCGCGGCCCGCGCTCTCGCCCCACCGCCCCCGTCCTCTCACTCGTTCGCCAGCTCCCCAGCTCCTCTCAGTTCGGAAATACAAACCAACCCAAATAATGGCATGAAGACGAACGAAGGCACGGCTACTTATACATTGATCGTAATCATTATTTTATATATCATTATTATTACTGAAGCCAAAACGCACATAGAATAAATACACTTATTCTTCGATTAGACGTTATCTTTTGTACTTTCAAAATCAGATTCTAAGAAGTCTTTAATTTTTACTCAACATCAACATTTTTTTTTTTATTTTTAAATCTAATTTTTTGTAATTAATCCCTAAATAATCTGTATCTTTAAAAATTTAGATTTGGCGATCCGAAAAAAGTTTCTTTAAAAAATATTTTCTTCAATCTTTTAAATTACTGTTAAAATTTGTACGTTCAATTTTGTACAGTTACCGAATCTAATTTGACACTAGACATTTATCGAAAAGTGATTATTAAAAAATGTATTTTTCTTTAGAATACAGTTGGCATAATTTGGCAGTACTAGAAATATGAATACTTTAGTATTGCTCTGAATTACATTGTCAATTTGAACACTGGTTGAACATCGTGGACACGTGGAGTGCCCGCAACCTCGCGGCGCCCGGCGGCCGCCGAACGCAGTCCGATCGTCGAAGCGTACACTAGACGACTTCTAAAAGTCGCGTGCGACAATACTGTTCACGTAATTTTAAAACTAACGTCAATATTTTACTACCATTATAATACACAATTTACCATATATATGCGGCATAGTCCTGCATAGTTTTGGCATTGTCCGTATATTGCACATATATGCTATCCCTATCGCGTCCGAGCCCATTTCCCCCGTTTCGAGTACGCTCGGCGGTCGGGCCGAGCGCAATCGAAGCGGGGCGCGTTACCACCGATTCAAGCCATAGTTTGTGGTCATTGAAGGCCCGGCGGCAGCTGCGGGCCGTGGTCGCCGGCGCCCAGGTCGAACAGGTGGTGCGGGGACGGGGCCAGCGCGCTGTGCAACGCGGAGGTCTTGAGCAGCCGCTTCAGCATGCCGCTGGAGCCCCGGTGCTGCAGACTCTTGTGCGTGGTGAGCGAGTTCTTGGTCCTGTACCTCCGGTGACAGAACTCGCACACGTACAGAGTATCGGACTGCTCGTGCTTGTCTTGGAAGTGTCGTTTCAAGGAATAGTAACAAGAGAATGTCCTGCGGCAGTAGGGACACTCTTGCGGCTCGTTGATGCCGCCGGCGGTCGGCGGGGGCATGCGGAGGGGCGGTACAGCTGGAAATTGAAACACAAATTATTGTTGGTCGAGAACGAACGGCGATCGACGGTAGTTAGCTGGCGGCATTCAAGACACTAAGCGACAATTATAGAAGTTGAAATGCAATCTTTCAGGTTACAATTATCTATTAGCCTTTTATAATACTTAGAATGTATGAGGTTAATAATATTAGGTATAATACTAATAATATGCACTGTACACATTGACTAACTACACAGTAATCACGAGTTCTCATATATTCAAAATCTTAGGAAATTCTTTCAACCACAATGACACAGAAACACGTGATAACAAAAATGATAGAAGCATGCTCCAAGCAACACAACAACGTCAAAACTGCGAAACCCGATGGGAGGGGGCCTTCGGCTAAAGGTTTAAATAGGAAATCAAAATAAGAATCAAACTAAAATTTAGAAAAAAAACAAAAATAAAACAGAAACGTAACTAAAAGGGGGACCCTTAATTTCCTAACTGGTCTATCGTGTAAGAAAACATCGTTAATGATCTCAGCGGTCATGTGTCCTACGTGTTGTTGTCTATAAACAGTTTCTAACCTGGGTGAGCGATGTTACGATCGGCTGACGAGCGAGGGTCGGCCTGATGGTTCTCTTTGCAAGATGAGTTCTGCCGCACGCCGCGCCAACTCCGCCCGAGTAGTCACTAAAAAAACCGGATTTGGTCTGTCTCCCCTGGCCTGGACTTGTGGTAGGTGTATATATGGGTCATCAGGGAGTTTCGCGAGCAGTACACCCGCTCGCATATGGTGCACCTGTACTCCTCCTGCCTCTCGGCGTGCTTGTCGGCGATATGCCGTTTCAGCGAGGCCTTTGAGCACAATACTTTCGCGCATAGCGTGCAGGAGAATAACTTTTTACCTGCAAACAAATCGAAAAACAAAACAAATGTGGGGGTGGTCCCCGTACGCGATAAAACAAAATAATACGAAATCACCTAGCTGATATCTTTTCTAAGTTGCATAGTAACGTAAGTCTCTTCCAAATGAAAACTTGATAAAGGAATGAAAAAAAAGTGATTGAAAATATAAAAATAAATAGTAAAATTAAAGAAAATAAATATAAATGATGGCGAAGCTACGGTGGCCGATGAGGTGTTAGAACAAACATGCAGACTTGCGGGAAAAGATACTAGCCGGAAACGATATGACAAGCATACTTAAAGAAAACAAGGCACAAACTGACAAACAGGGCTACAAGCTGTGAACAGTACGCGGCTGTGTCGGGGTGTCGCGGTGTCGGAGTGGAGGTGTCCTGGTGTCGGGCGACACGGACGAGTGTCAGGCGGGACATGAATAAAACTAACGACTTTTGTATATTTGTTTTTATTAAAAACGCCATTATCATCAATATTAGGATTTATGAAGTTCAGTTTAACGATTACAATTACACTTTATGAGTAGTTACGTCAAGTTCTCTAATTTTAAAGTAAGGAAGGAAAAGAACTATTATACATATTATATGTGATGCAAATCAGTTTGATATCTACGGTTATACGGAGACGTGCAGCCCATTAATCATTAATCTATTTCGACATGTAAGTATTAGTACATAGGAAATATTAATTAGCCAATCTTGTAAATAATCTCTTATTACAAAGAGCATTTAATGGAAGACAAACCATAAAAATAACATTTTTGGCACATTTTTGTCACATTTTAAATATCTAATGGACTGCATTACACTAGTGCCAATTATCAACAAAAACATCTAGATTCAAGGATAGAACAATAATTTAAAAAGAAAAAAATAAAATTTCAATACAACAACCAATAAATTAATTTAGATTCCTTATAAAATAAGTAAAAATGCCAACAAGAAGTATAAGAACATTAAGAACACATCGATTAAAGTCGTCACGCCTCATGCGGTACGAGTAGGTATGAAAAAAAATACCTTAACACGTTAGAAGGATAAAAACTTAAACAGGTCACAGAAACAGTCTTAAACTTGCTAAGATCCTAACTAATGTAGTTTGACAGGGATGTGTTCTGCTCCTTAGAACACGGTGTAGTTATCGCCCATAAAACCCACAGAGACCTTATAGATTTCTTTTGAGATCCCCAAAACTTAGCAACTACCAAATTATATTTCCAAAAAAGATCCTCGAATCACAAAATAATTTAGTTTTTTTAATACCGAAACGATCCACGCTTCTGACTTGTCAATTTTTGTATAAAATTATCAATAATTTAGTAAATAATTGTACAATTTTAATCTAGAAAATACGCCTAATAGTGTACAATTGAAACGCGTACTTAGTCTAATCAGTCTATAGCGCTTATTAGATTTTGGCAAAAAATTTTCGAACCAGATTTTTATTTTTGTTAAATAAAATTCTTAAGATCTTTCTCCTACAGCTACGATCGACCAAATTATTACCGAACTGCCACACTCAGCAGCACATCCCTGTAATAGTAAATTAAACATATAGATGCTATTACCGCTATGAATTCAGATAAATCTTACATCTAAATAGTCAACTAACTTAATTCCCAAACCCAAATTAACAATAAAAACTATTACTAAATTACTAGACAAAAAACAACAATCCTACGTCTTACGTTCAATTTCTTGCAATTTGTTGCAAATAAAAACTTAACATTTTTTCTTCCTCTCACTCGGAATGTTGCGAAATGTTTAAAAATTTTGATTCCGTTTTCGATTTTCCTAAACATTTTTTTTTCACTTTCTAGCACGAACATTGTTCCAATTTAGCACCAAATCACTAGTCTTCCAATTAGTTCCAAATTATCGTAATAAAGCTTACAATAACTAAACAAATAGTAATGGCTAAGCGTTATGCATCTAGTAATAACAACATAATCTTATAACGAATAGCATTAAATTTACTTTAGGAAGCCTCTCATACTTGTTATTTAAAGTATATTATAGCGTCGATTACCTTCTAGGTAAATAGTAAGTGTTCCAAACACTACTCCTAAAATTTTAGAAGTTACGCAAAATATGTCTTTTCCCGAATAAAAAACAATTATGTAAAGCAGGCACTAATAATTACTTAGTGTGTATATCGTTACAATAAATTATGTGTTTACATTTACACTTAGATAAGAATTTCTTACATCTACAAAAAGTAAAATAACAATATTCAATATGACGTCGTCCGTCGACTGGAAAATAGTGATGTATCATTGAACTAGAATTGTCATAGATTAAAGATGCAGTAAACGAACCCGGAAAGTCTAGATTCAGAGACACATGAAGTCGAAATTATTAAGAATTACTGTACTGTTACACATCTACACTACGAGACGAATTACTATTTCTTCCACATATTACATAGGTAATTAAATATTATTACACACATATGCAAACGATGATCCGTATTACACAAATACACAATTACGTTAACATTAAGAGTATTATCGTAAAGCAAACGAGGGATGGAGAATGAGATGCTGAATCTAGACTACGCGTAAAATATCATTACCGATTTCTGCCTAAACGAAAATAATCTATCATAATTGTTACGACTACGCATGGCAAGCAAAAAGTTGCATTTGAAATAGTTGCGATTAAAAAATTCACTGTTCAAATTTAGGAACATTTAACACTGAGAATTATTAAGATTTAATAGTATATTACCTATTATGTATTTAATATTTATATTAATAATGTGTGTAATTACAGTTTAGTAAAAAAACGGCAACAAAATTGTAATTCAATGTACAGAATGTAAACGAAACAAAAAAAAAAATAAAGAAAAAAAAACGATGTCGAATTGGATAGAGAATCCGACGAAAATATTTATAATAATAAAAAAATAGAAACGAACACAAGACAGTGATAAAACTTACGTTCTGATAGTAACTAAAAATCTGATTAAACTAAAATATAATTAAATAGCCACATTGATTCGCTTAAAATGGCACCTTGCGATTCACTAACAAATGCGTTATTGTGCATTGATAACCTTAATAACCTGTCATAATAACGGAAACGAAAAAATTAAGATACGAAACGAAATGATACGAAACGATACGAAAAGTCGACTAGATAAAGTTATAATGTCGACTTGAAAATAAGCAATAGTAATATGGTAAGTATTGGTATAGTATTGTATGGTATTTATATTATGTTGTTGATTATTGTTGTGGGTATGTATGTTGAACTGTTGTCATATGTCGTGGTTGGGTGGTTCCTGGAGTATCTGTTGTATGTGGTGACAGTGCGTCTGCGGGTGGTACATTATAACTGAAATCTGTTTCTTCTGTTTCTATTGGTGCTATTTCTCTGATCGTTTCAGTCTTACAGTGAATGAACAAAACACCTAAATAAAATAATTAATTTGAAAAGCCTCATAAGCCAATTATATATCATATAAATTTTATTTATTTTTTTAAATAGATTTTTAGTAATCTCGTATAAATATCTAAGTGTGAGATCATGAAGGTAAAAATACAGAATAAATAAAATTGCAAAACGCCGAAAATGAACACAACATTGAAAACAATATGCCTCTTTTGTTACTTACAACGAACACTGTTCCTTTTTTATAAATTTAAGCCTAATATATAAATTTACAGCACCAAGATTTTTCTCTTTTTCTCAAAATATTAATTTCTCTTCGCCTTATTGTCACACATTTAACATAGTGTAAAAATTCAGGAATCGTCATTTACCGCAGTATGTATTGCACTTACGGGCGTGTTGATGGCTCGAATATACATTGGACCAATATCGCCCTCCCTAGTATCCATTGGAATGTCGAATTGCCATGGTTCGGTTTAGAACATTCGATTGATACGATCACGATCATAGCAACCGTCGTGGTCAATCCGTGCACGAACATTCACTTTACAAGTTTAAAGTCTAAGAAGTGACAAAAGAATAATATAAATAAGTCTCACAAAATAACTAGGTATATGAAATCTCGGTTCAGAGATAAAAATATAAATCATCTACTATACGATAGAATAAAATATAGAGAAATCAAAGGTAAGATAAAATAGTCGATATAATTTAGACATTGAACTGATCTTTGAACTTGTAGAAGTCGATGTTGTGGTGCGGCGGAGCGATCTTAGTGTCGGGGCTGGTGGTGAGGTTCTGCGGCTGCGTCTGCTGCGGCAGCCCGCGCTGGCGCCGGTGGTAGATGCTCTTATGGTTGTTGAGCGAGTTGAGCGTGCGGAACACCTTGTGGCAGAGGCTGCAGCGCGCCGAATGCAGTGGCTGCAGGTGCTGCTGCTCCGTATGCCTCTTGAGCGTCAGCCGCGTCGACAGCAGCTTCCCGCACACCTCGCATCGGTGACCCGCCCCCAAGGGGCCCACTGCGCCACACATAACAACCAACATTAGCGCATTAGTCAACGGAGACACCCCTAACCCCCAGGGAAAAGGGCATACCAACACCACAGCGACCGCTCGCATCCAACAGGTCCCATTTTGAAGGAACCAATTGGCACAATTCAGTGCCGCTAAGTTAAATTCGAGTGGCAATTTTGAACCTGGGTTGTAGAGGCAATTTAACGTGATTCAATTTAAAATTTAATTTGACTAATGCGCTTCTTTTAAAAAAGAACGTTGGTGGTTATGCGTGTACCGATCATACATGTTCCAATTGGTTCCAGAAAGGCGAGATCTGTGTAAGCGATGCGCCGTCGGTACTCGAGCCGAGTGAATTTTGTACGAACGGCCCACGCTTACGAAGCATACAGTTTAGTAACGATACATTATACATACATAATATAATAGAGTCTGGCGATGCGCATGCAAAGTACACGTAAAACTATGCTATGTACAAATGTTAGGAACATATCGCGTTACAATTTTTAAACTTAACAAAGGTCTACGGGCAAGACTATGGCGTTTTAGGTGGTTAGGATGGCAGCTTTGATTCTTCGAATGGCAACGTATATGGCAACTGTTTCGTCGGGCGTCAATTGACGGGGTAGAAGGGGCCCTGGCCGGCGGAGGGCGGTTGCTGCTTGCGGTGGTAGATCGACTTGTGGTTTCTGAGACTATTCAGGCTGGAGTACACCCGTCGGCAAATGTTACAGACTGGCTCCCTGGAGGGCCGCATGTGAACGTTTTGGATATGCCGTTTGAGCCGGGTCAGGGAAGACAGACTCTTGTTACAGGGCTCGCATCGGTAATCTTCCTGGGGGGTGCGGGCGCCACCTGGTCACAACACAAGCAGTTAGCCCCATCGAAGCTTCCGAACGCACTTTTAATGCACTCACTATCGTAGCCTCTCTTTACTTCCAAGCACCGCCACCCCCCTGTACTGTTTGATGATAGCCATCCGACGCGCCGGATATAAGCGGTATTAGTAACGCAATGCTGATTTTACTGTTTCCTATTCGACCTATGGCTTAGTTAAGCTCAGCGATGAGGTGATAGGTGTACCGGCCGGTTTCATAACAATCTCGAACCGCGATCGGCGAGTGCATTCTCAAATTTCTCGAACAAAAGTGTTAGTATTCTTCAATGAAATCGCTCTTTTTTAAATAAACTGACACCACGTAACCATTACTAAAATTCCATTGTCCGGTCGTGTACGTCCCCAGCGTTATTTCTCAAGACAATGATTAAGGGTAATGCGATACTGTTTTTAGAAACATGAATGATTCATGGGATCCGACGTTTCGACAAAAGTAAATGACACTCGGATTGGAATTTTTTCTAAATCGAATTTGTTTCGCGGAACATTATTTTTAATAATTCGGGTTTAAATTTTGACAAATTGTTTTTTTTTTAGTTTGTTAACAGCCAATTAAACAGCGCAATGTTTAATGCATGATATGGATTTTCGTTTTATGATTTGGAGAAAATAAAAGTAAAAAATAATCAAAAATAAGAAAGGAAAATTAAATTGCGAAGATAAGAAAATAAAACTGAAATAGGAGACACGGGACGAGGAAGTTTCCTAGCGTATTTTTCAAGGCACATCTAGAAACAAGCTAGCAAATTGCAATGTCTTCTTTGTATAGAGTACATTAAACTATAGTTACAATACATTAAACATGCACGCCACGTTGCGTTTTGGTTCAATGATCAATCATAATCTCATTTAACAGAACAGTCTAAAGTCTGAAGAATGAAAACAGATTGTACCCACGCGCGTCCATCGAACCAGAACACAAAAAGCTAACATTAATATTCAATACAGAACACAGAGCACAAAATGAAGTCATATACAGAGGTTAGGAGGAGATATCATAATTAGAATACATATATTATAGAATATTATATGTCACGTGATAATTGCCTCATACATTTTTTAAAAATATAAAACCTAATAATGATATATAAACCTAATAATGACAGAGCAGAGAGGAAGCGGTGATGGTGGCATACGACAGACAGTGCATTAAAAATATCGTTTGTTTCAATATATGTAGGTAATGCATAAAATAAACTTGTTTGCTAGACAAGCTATAACTAACCTTGAGAGGTGCTCGCCATGCCATCGGGTGCCAGCGGGCTCGGCAGACCTGGAAACAGCAGAATGGCTCTTATGCATTCGATGCACCAAACAAGTGAGCTTTATGAAAACATTACATTATTTTTACATTCATATGCAATTCCCTAATGTTTTCTCATTTAATTTCCTTTGTATTTCTCGGAAATTACTCATTCACCAACTTCTGAAACTTTCCCACGTAAGTAGCAAAAGTTTTTATCTTTTAATTTACAAGTAATGTCGCCATTTGATTCGAATTTGTACGCCCTAATTTTGTTGCACTCCGTGTAGCATCACTTCAAACAAAAACACAACACACAAATAATTCAAGTTGTAGTTACCGGCTAAAGCAGAAGGATCAGCCAGGGCCGATATGTTGAAGTTGTAGTGGGCGTTAGAGGGTGCGAAGAGTTTGGCATCGGGTGGCGGGATGAACGGCGAGGGCGGCAGCTGCGGCGGCGGAGTGCGGTCGTCGGCGTCGGCAGAGCTGCCGCGAGATGGCGGGCCGCCTCCCTGAGGAAGACAAAAATAGGCATTATAGTCACATATTCTAGAGTACTTTATCTCTGACAAAGTACATATAGTTTCTTTAGTTGTATTTACTAATTACGTTCCTACATACAGGTACTTCATGTCACTACAATATTTTTTCGTATTTTAATCTTTTATCTTTATGTTATATTCTAAGTTTTATAATATTTAGTGATCAACATCGTAATTACACTCTTGCAAGATTTGTAACCAAAGGACGCAGATAATGAATCTTCATAAAATATATTTCAGTCAGGTTTATTAGTAAGAAAGGTAAAGACAAGTTTCAAAAGTTTCTTGTAAATAAGACAGAGTCATCTCTGATCGTGATAAATGAATTAAAAACAAACTCGAGCCCGTCAACTATGAAAGTTAGTATTCCAATCTAACTTTGTAATAACGAGATTTCTATTTTTATAAGAATGTTTTGATAAGGACGCTTACCGAGTTCTCGTCGGTACGAAAACCAATTAAATATATTGCGGCTGTTATTTTACTACTTCATTAGAGTTTTCATTATACTAAGCATTTATTTGAAAATATTTTATCATGTTCAAAATTTCTAGCAATTATGATAAAACCGATTGTGGTGTTCGGATAGTTGGCGTAGTCTTGCTGCAGACTTTATGGGCCATTTGAAAACATTCGATATCTTTTGCCACTAAACTGGACTTTTTCCCATTGCATTGGAGGAGCATGAAAAAAGAATGCTCCAGGCTTTTTCAACATGCCGAGCGGGACCTGGCCAGTTATTAAAAGATAATTGTATCAGTTCCTAAATTAAAATTTACTTTATTATAATTTTAGCAAACCGAATTTAAAAACGAAAATGATACATTCTTAAGATATTTTTTTACAACCTGTTCATTGTGTTATTCTTATCCGAGCTCGACATTTGAAGCGTTACAGTTATAGACTATGGATTGATCGTCATACTATAAATTGGTCTTTTGCACATACGAACACGATGCTTAATAATATGTATAATGTAATCTGACATCCGAGACAGGCGGTTCCGGGTACAAATTCTAGTACGATAGACGGGTCTAATACTCGGTAAATCTCAATGTAAAGGCTCTTTATTATCTACTGTCTGTTCTAACTGAATCGTATTACTAATTCCGTGTATTAATGTAGCATTGACAGACTTTAGAATTCGCTGAAATATACTGGAGATAAGGTTTTATTGTTTTTGAACGATATTTGTTGGGTAATATTACAATAATGTTAATGTAAAAGTAAATAAGGTTAATTTACTTGAACATAGCTATTTGGTTCGGCTTAGCTAGCACGTTTACATCGATCGTTAGATTCAACCTGGTCCTGTCTTACTGGCTAGGGAACTTTTCTGATATTGGGAAGATTTTGGGTCATAGATCACCACGTCGTTCAAGTACAAGTTTGGAGATTGCACACTCCTTTGTTCTCTTTAGTATGGAAGACTGTCAGGTATTTATGTAAGTTTTTTCGCGATCTTCTGTAATATATTTAAAGCAAATGAGAGTTTCATGTTTCATGTCGTTTGTACCCCAAAACTTTGTTGTAAATTAATGAATGAATGATTTTTAAAACTCACAAGTTGTCTGTGATGGGGATGCGGCGGCGTGTCGTCGGTGCTCCTGTCGATGTCCGGGTTAGAGGGGCAGATCATATCGAGGGGCTCATTTTTGACCTCTTCCATGAGACGGGGCGAGGGCGAGGAGCTGCTGTTGGAGATGCCGTTGCCGTTGTTGCCCTGTTCGGTGTGCGAGCGCGAGTTGTTCAGCGAGTGGTTCTTGGTGGAGAAGTCATGGATCTGGGGTTGGTCGTTGTTGTTGTCGTGGCGGGTGCGCTTGATGACGTCGGGGGAGTTGTCGGCGGAGCGGCTCATGCGGCGCGGGGGCAGCGGGATGCGCCGCATCATGGGCGGAGGGTGGTTGAGCAGAGCCTCCTCCAGCTTCTCGTTGTAGCTGGGCGTGTGTGGCGTGTGCGGCGTGTGCACGGGGTGCGGCGGCGTGTGCGGCGACGACGCGGCGGCGGCGGCGGCGCGCGCGATGCTCTGCACCAGCGGCTATGGGGAGAACATTACGTTAGTTTTCATGGTACTTATATCTAGTAAAGTGTTGCGTGAAACACAGTATAGGTTGTCGATGGTGGCGCGAAGCAGTGTCTAAGGAATGGGTGGTGCGCCGTAGAGGCAGCACCTGCCTTGTGACCGTCAAAGGATAATATTTATCATTTAGTGGTCGCTATGGCCTGTACGATACGAAGGCAGATGGTCCGTTTACGTAAGTGGCGGATGTGCTTAATACATCGAATAAGTGTTCGATGTTTGCATAAGTGCAAATTCATTATTTGGCAATATAGGCAAGTGAAACATATATCATTTCAGTTATTAAATCTTTAATTTATTATGGTAGTTGTTAACGCAACTAAAACTAAAAAAACACGTGTTTTATATGATGAAATATTTTAAAATCCTAATCATTAAAAAATATATTTTTTGTGATTGTTTGGAAGTATCTACTAAGCGAGCATGCAGTCCATCTGATGGTATGTGGCCACTGCCACCTATGAATGTTTGCAATAACCGCTAGATACGATTAGACCTCTACCTTTGGTCAACTACGGTTGCTAATCCTGAGGACTAAGTTAGAAAGTCTACATCAGCACACCCTTCGTCAGAATACAGCACTTAATACTTGTTATTAGTCAGAAAGGTGCGGCGTCGGTGTCGCTGGAGACGAAAGCCAAAAAGTTCTACCACCTTCCCAATACGGATATATTTTATAATCAGTACAACTAACAATATCCACCACTGTATAAATCAAAAGGTAAAAAGTAGGTATGCATTTTTTGTAAGATTCAACGAATACATCTGACAAGGCCATTATTTCTCAAATAACTATTTCTACTCTGAATATTTGTATAAGTTGAAGTAAAAAATTATTTGTACAGGTGCATTAGTTATCTTGGAATATTTCTTAATCAAGCGTTACGGTAATGCAGTGGTACTTTTGGTAGCTACACGTATTAGTTTGCATGCTAAATATGCACTTATCTAACGAAATAGTTAATCGTCTAGACTTTGCTAATAAGTAGAAACTACCTACTATCTACTGAAGTGTATTTACCTAATGTATTTTTAAAATAAATGCAGTGTTTTTTGGGAAATTACAGACATGATCACATGGTAACTGTAATTAGGATCATTAAGAACTTGGTTCGGCCCTCATGATACCATTCCGGCGATGCAGTAGCGACTCCTCTGGTGTTGCATATGCCCATCGGCAACACTGAATACTTTCATTAGATAGCTCGCCAGCCTTATCGTTAGGTAAAATATATAAAAAACCAGCGCCACATTAATTTTATGTCTTATCAAACTATGAAAATTTTATCCCTAATGCGTTCTGGTTTCAAGAGTATGGTTAGTGAGAAACATTACAATTTAGTCCTCAAGGACAGGAACGCCGTGACCGACCGAGGACTCCAATCCTAATTGCAGTTCATTGCAGATGTCTATGAGAAGCATTATTTATTTATCATCAGAAGTAACTGCAGCATGATTGTTGTCTGCTATGATTTCATAGAAAAATCCAATACTAAATTGTCGTTTAATTTGATACCATGTATCATAAGATAAATGCGTATTGAATGATATATGCATATTGAATGATATATGCATAATAAACATAGTTATTGTTTGATGTTAATATACCAACCGCATAACCGCGCTATGTTCAACCGCTGATCAACCCAGCGATCTTCATAAAAATCCAGTGATTGTCAAACAGAGTTCACTATGCCTGATTGGCCCCGTTGAAATAACCCCTGTGAGATGTTACAAAGGCTTGTGTTTCTCATTGTTTACAAGTGTATAAAGCAGGGATGTCAGTTTTACCTTCACTGTTTTTCCCATGATCAAGTTAAATAGAATTTGAATTTAAAATTTGAGACGAAACACTTAAATAATGTTAAATCCTGTTCATATGTAGGACAACAACCTACATATGAACAGGAACCTTTCTAGTATCACGTTAATTACAGCATCATAAGACCGCGATTTGATTCGTTATTTCAACTAAAATCTTAACAAGTCTATGTAATTTCGGTAGAGACCATGCATTTCACGAACCGATAGAAGTAAAAGCAATATTTGATATTACTCTTCGATCTACTTGAACACAAGCGAACACAAGCGTTTGTAACACACATATTTCTTTTACAACAACAATGAAGCTTTTCGATTTAAAGGTTGTAAACCTAAGGTAATGGATCTCTATACGCGGGCAAACGGTATATTGTGTACACGCTCATTTGATGCTTAATTTCATAAAAATATTAACGGAGTTCTGTATTAAATATAAATTTCTGATTTACCTCTATTAGAGTACGAATATGCCTGAAGAATTACAACCCATGGGTTTTTAGATGAAATAATCCAATATACTCGTAATAGGTAATGATTTTTCATACGGATAAGTCAGCGAATTTGCCGCGTTACGGAGTTTGAATCTACGTCGATTAGATCGCTCGCTAATTGGTACAAACTGCATGCTGATTGGCTCAGACAAGTGCACCATAATTAATCCAATATTATATGTGGGCGTGGCTTTACGTATATATTTTACTCATAAAACTCCAGAAGGTATGTCTTTTAGGAGGAAATTTTCCGATTTTAATAGCTAAAGCTATCATGAAATCATATAGTGAATTTAAATCCATACCATTTTGGTGGTGGTAGTACCCTTTGTTGTTCGATTCCGGCGGCACCACCTCCACATTTACTTCTGCCTAATAACAGCAGTGTCAACCGCTGCTGTCTGGTTTGAGCGGTGTGCCAAAGGAGCGTGATAGCGGGCGGGGGCAGTAGCCACTTACCATCAGGTGGAATTCATGTTCGTTAACAACTACAATAAAAAAAGAAGTCTTACCCCTTGAGCATCGTCATTTTGTGTGAGGCCGGAGACACGGAGCACCTCAGCGGTCTTGAGGAAGGAGGAGAGCGACCGCTGATGCACGTTCACTTCGCCGTGGTAGATGAACTCCACCAGCGCGTGCAGGTCCGTGAATGCCACGTCCTGGAGTACTATCACTGGGTGCTTGCATGGTGTTGACTGTTGAAAAAGACAACACTTTGAGTATAAAAAGTCAGGTTTCGTAGGTTTGTGTTCGGTGGAAATATAGTCGATAGATTGACTTGATTTTTGTTTCCTTTCAGGCGCGAAGTACCCCTAGTGTGAGTTTTTTACGTTTAGACTCGATCGTCGTTAACGAATTGGCTCATACAATCTCCTAGCAGCGCCCCTCTTCCTCCTCCTGCGGAACGTATCGGAACTAAAGATTTTGCTAGAAGAAGAATGGGCCGGCACGTTCACGACGATCGAATAGCTAAACGCAAAAAAACACAATCTAAGGGTACAGATGTCCTCAAGATATTTTCTTCGCTATTTAAGCACATGGTAAATAATTGCTAATAAGCATTTAATTGAGAAATCACAGGTTTTAAAACAGGGCTAGGTAACACAATTTAAAGTTTAAAATTTAGTTTATTGTTTTTAATAATATTTTTTTTTAAACATTTTTAGAATTTCTACTTTTTCGTGTTATCAGAAATAAAAAAAAGCTAGCTTTATCTATGTGGTGACTCAAAAACCTAAAACGCAGCATCTGTATCTTCCGTACCTCTACATTCATATTCAGTGGAATTCGAAATAATTCACTACTCATATCTATATTATATCGACACTAGAAGAAAAATAATTAGGTATTCATAAAACTTCTGATGGTACATTTGCATTATTCTTATCATTTATTCCAGTTCTTATTAATATTATTTGTGTTGATGCATAATTTACACTAAACTCGAGTGTTAACTGCTAAACATTCGATTGTGAAATTGATTTATCATACCATAAATATTTTACAATTAATGTATATACAATGGAATCTTTATATAGTTCATAATTTTAACGATTTGTATTGTGTCAGGTTGGCCGAGTGGTCTAAGGCGCCAGATTTAAGCTCTGGTTCCCGCGAGGGAGCGTGGGTTCGAACCCCACACCTGACATTGGAAAGACAACATTTGCAGTTTTTTTGTCTTTTTTAGTGATAATTATTCCGATAGGTAAAAGAGTTCCTAATTTTTTCCCATATTTTACTTTTAGTACAACAATTAGGATTTTCCCAGTGAATAATGAAATAATAAAGATCTATTGCAAAAATCACAATAAAATACAATTACTCATAATATAATCGAATTTATTCAAAATTGATTCTTATAAAACTTTTTATGATTCTTCGGTTCGGAAAGTGTTCAGCTATAAGCCTCCATGCATGTAAACTTACAGAAGAATAGGAGTTAGGGCCCGTACACGCGATACATTAAGAATAGGCAATTGACGATTTTGCAGCATTAATGCAGTCGTTAAAATGCTGATCGCCGATACAAAGCAGCAAGCCTACTAAAGCCTTAATGTCATTATTCTACTCACTTTTAGTAGCTCTCGGAAGTAAGGGCTACAGGCTGATAAGACCACTCTGTGGGCTTTGAGGCTCTTGCCGTCACAGGCGAGCGTGACGTCCACGAAGTCCTCGTCATCACGAAGATTCTCGAAGGCGCTGGTGATGCTGCTCTGGTAGTTGTTCCACCGCAAACAGAAGTGCTGTGTGTCCACCATGTTGTCTGAATCTCGCTCGTGCTTAGGGAGTCATGTGTCCGTGATGAGCTGTGGAGGAAAATATTATTAGAATAGTGAATAACCTTATGAGATATACATTAATAAAGTATAAGAAAATTTGGTTATGAAAAAGAATAAAGTTCTGTTCGATCGAGGATAATTTTTATATAAAAGTTTTGTCGTAAATGTTTGTGTATTCCATAAACTTCGTCTTTGATTTGAGTGCGTGCGATACAAGTTTGTGCGTCTATGTTTCTGATGATTTAAAGAAGGATTAATTAATTTTGTATACAATAAGGCCTGATATAATGCCGTAAGTAAACGTAGTCATAAACAGTTGTCTTTATATGTAACACTACATTAGTACAGTTTTCAGTTTTGTCAAAGGAACTGACAACAATTTTGTTTGCACAAAACGACTAAACTAAATCTCTTGAATAGCGTCTCATATGTAATTTTCAACGCACATTTATTCTTTCAACGTGAGTCAGATGCAGAAACCTAGTCGCTATATCCTTAAATAGAATGATCATTCACTTTATCAAGCCAGCACAATAGTGATAGCGGTAATGGCAGAAAAATGGGGCAAATGCACAATAATTCAAACCGATCGCAAACAACGTCTGTGCAAGAAGCTTTGTTATCTGTGTGACCCGATTTTTGTATCGTGTTTTTATAGTAATTGTTTGCAATGGGCCTTGTTTGTCGCTTAACATATAATATGGATGCCAATGCCGATCCGCTGAAGATGGTTGGAGGTTGCCCTAATGTCCTTTAGATATTTATTTTTGCCTAATAACGGTAGTGCAAGCGCTGCTGTCTTCTGGCTTGAAGGGTGTGGCTAGGGTATACTTATTCGAAACGTTCCTACTTAGTCCTCAGGGGTACAACACATCTCTAGTGGACTTCAGGTAGGAATCTAGCCTTATCTGGGGCGGATTACAAATATCTACAGGTGGCAGTTGCCACTTATCGTCAGTTAAACTGCATGCTCGTTTGCTACTCCATAAAAAAAAATTGCGGAAATAATTGCTTGTCCAGCAGTAGGCGTTAATTGAAGGTGCAGTCTATTAGGGCCGACACAGTGTTAGGGTTCCATGCTGTTGCACAACGCGGTACTAAGCGTTAAGCGTTGCTTTGACGCGTCGTTTTGTTAAGGAAGCGTTGCAATACGCGTCGCGTTGCATGAGGCAAATTTATGAGTTATTTCGGCAGTGGTATCGCCAATTTTAGCGGTGCGGCACCGCAACAGTTTTATATTGTCGGCATTTATCTATTTATTTATATGGTAATTATTTAAATACTTATTTATATAACCTACATGTAGGTAACCAATAAACTTTTATATACGGCACAATACAGTTATGTCTTGCAATAAGGATTTTTTTGTTAATTTTTTTTTGTGATTGTAGATATTTTGAAAAACATAGGTAGGTTCCATTTGGGTTGAACATTTCTTTCTCGACACCTACCACTACTTACAAAAGTTAGCAAAAGATGGCGTTATCTACTAGTCACCCTTTGTTATAATAGATGTCGCCACTATGAACGAAACGTGAAGTTTATGTTTACAAAATTTATTTGGGCTCTTAAAATACCAAATTTTTATGTTGTTAAATTACATAATTATATTTGTGTTAAAATGATGTCACGTAAAAAACATTTTTTAGTGTAGATTTTCAGCGTAAGTAGTTATTAGTAATAGCCTTAGAAATAAAGAATGCTGGACATTTACACACAAACCAAGTGTACTGAAGATTTCTTTATATAATTTTGTGGTAATACTTTCCAACGTAAGTCCGTCTTGGATACATAGGTATATACAATAAAAGTATCTTTTGGTATAATATTTACAAGAATACGTTGAGTTGAGTTACGTAAGCTATAAGACAGTCTAAAGCCTAGTAAAGTTCGCTTTAACTGTTTTTGTTTAAAACAATTTTTATAGGACAAAAGGAAATGTATTGTCGTGGATTTCTAATAAAAACCTATTGTTTTCGTTGTATGGGTTCTCTTTTTGGCGAACTTTGTCGTGAAAACTTTTTAAAACTTCTTTAATGACAAATGCCGAAAGTTTTAGGGTTTGCTTAAACGTGATGCCTTTGTTAGCTCTTTAATTATTTTGGGAACCCCTTTGCTGCGTTCACATCGTAAGGGTGTTTGTCAAAAACCAAGTCGGTCCGACTATTAGTAATAATATACAGCAATAGTATTATTTTTAAACTAATCATGTTTTTTCTTTATGCTAATTTTAATATGTTCCGAAGTGTTCGTTCGAGGGCTTATGTCCGCAGCACGAAGAGTCCACAAATTTTAATTAAGTAGAATGTTCTGGATAACCGTTTTCTCATGTATATTTGTCTATGATACCCACACTATATGGAGGCCCGAGGGTGTTAACTTCGATCGCTGAGGGTAAGAATTTCGATTTTTTAGTGTAAATAGATTGTCTTGTTATATAGTGTTACAGTATATTAAATTTTAAGTCGCAAAACTAGATCAAATTAATAATTGACGCTATCGGATGTTACTTTGTGGAAATTAATATTATAAGAACAGGGCAATACTATTTCGAACCAATCCGAGAGCGACATGTACAATGGTATAATTTGGCAAACCTTGCAATTTGCTCCATGTACATGCAAAAAAATTTAAGACACCACTGTATACCACAACTAATGTGTGTAGGCCTATAATTTTATTAGGGTAAGTTGACTATGCATCGGTTAATTAGAAAATTACCTAATTAGTACTAGTAAATATTTAATCGAGATTTGTATACACTACTATAAGATACTAGATAATATTTGAAATCTTCCAGAAAATTAGATTAAACAGTAATCAAATGCTGTGTAAACGCGCATATAAAATCAAGGAATACCTGAACAATAAAAATGTGTGGTCTGGAATAGCTCTAGGTCCAGCTTAATTTAAGGTTATAATTACAGGTATACGAATTTATTAGGAAAGATATGTGACTGCGCAAGGAAACATCTTGCAAAGCGAGAATAAGTCATTAACGGTCAAAAATTGTAGTAATACACAATACATATTTTAGTCAATCTACTTTGACTAAAATATATATTTGATTTTGATATAAAAGGTTAAGACTTCTTAGTTCCTAGAACGTCGCAGTTGCGTTGTTTCGCTTGTTATTTCTAAACCGGCTT
>DWRA01000334.1:0-26937 GCA_018250295.1 Spathilepia clonius | reverse complement strand
GAGCGAGGTGCATCTTTGACATCAAAATTCCCGGATTGAAAACGTTTAAACCAGCTTTGTGCTACTCTTACTGACACTGTATTAGATCCATAAACGTTACAATTTTTTTCGCGGCTTGCGTTGCATTATTTCCTTCTTTGGAATAAAATTTTAAAATGTATCGAATTTCTTCATTAGATTTACTAATTTTGACACAGAAAAAGAAATGAAAAGCGGCAGGAAACAATATTTTACTAAATTATTTATTTTTTTGGAAATGTAACCTTTCAATGGTATCAAAACCAGCTAGATGCAACTAGTACAATCAAAGGGATTATATTTCAAAATAATACAGACTATATGCGAAAAGAATTTTTCGACGACCTACCTCATAAAAATTTCAATATTTTATTTATTACAAGCAAGCATAAACTCATCAACATTATATAAAGGTCTCCTGTACTAAATTTTGTTTCTAAACCACGCAATTTAAGTTATCTGTTGTATAGAGGTTTCTGGCGTACCTTCATAGATTTTTCAAGAAGAACAGGAGTTTTTCAATAATCGAACATTTACGATTTCAGGCGGGCGCGTCTGTCCACATATAAAATAATTAAAAACGCGGCAATGCTTTATTTGTGTTGATAAATCGAGGATGTAGTACCGGTATATTAACTTCATCGATCATAATGGGACTGAGGGCTTCCGTAACGTCCTACGTATAGCCGCTTCGGGAGCAATTGTTTCCATATGGCGGGCACGGCAATGCGGATACCGTCCGAATATGTAATATTTTATACACTTTGTCTATTAATTGTGTTTTTTATAACAATTTAAGCTGTATACTTAATAAAACTCTAATATTGGCTAAGTGTCAAACAACACACAACTTAAACTACATAGTTGTTATAGGAACATGACAATTAATACTGAAGAATTTATGTAACGTAAATAATTATAATCGTTACAAAGGAATGAAGCGCTTAAAATTAAGCGTTTATCTCCTAAGGAGGATTAAATAGGGGATGAGGTGTTATAAATAAAATATTTAAAGGTGGCACTACAGCTATTGATTTCACGATAGGGACACCACTATTACATTTTTCCTGCCTCATGACGCTAATGTAAGCTGCAAAGTGCAGCCTTAAGGTCTATTGACCTTAGGAAAAACTTCAATCCCGTTTGAGTAGTTATAAATATCCATGAGCAAAAATGACTACGGTTGTGGTTACGAACTGACTACTCGTTGGCTATATTCATTACATAATAAACTATATTTTTAACTGACTTCCTTCTACGAGGGAAAGAGTAGTAAGAAATTTTCAATAACTACCAATTGAACGGTAGCACTTTTATATCATCTACGTGCTCGTAATGACAACAGCCGAAACACAGCTAATGATTCCTTTTCTTTTACTGTATTACGTCGTCCGTTCCATAGCTACTCGTGTCTCACTTCGAACAACCTAATTGACTTACGTATTATTACGTACTCTTAAGGGAAGATGCACACGATTCCGACTTTACGTAATATTTAGCAAATCAAATGAGCGCTGCCGTTTATGGGTTTCGGAAACACTATAAAAAAATTAACGCGTTCAGCGATTCAAGCATACAAATATTTAAGTTAAAAAACCATAGCAGTATAATTATACTTAAAGGTGGCAAAACTCTTTGACGTTCCTTTGAAATGGCGCTACCGCCGCTCCTGCATTTGAAGAAATATGTTGACGCATATTAACTTTGTCCAAGAGCTCCATCTTAGTTCTCAGAAGTAGTAACGCATCTTTGATCAAATTTTGTTAAAACTCCTATTTAATATACTATCGGTATAAAGACAGCGTGATCTATTAACCTGAAGTAAATTTTGTAACTTCATTTATAATCATATCACAAAACTGCATAAAAACCTACAGTGCAAAATGGTCATCATAGAGCATTTTAAATTTTATCCCGGATAGGCACCTAAGTGATGAAGTTAAACTTTTGTTCTGGCTATAAACTTTTTGTTCTCATCTTTGTGCATATTCGTCGCACTCACGACTTCTAAGATTTCCTAAACTTAGTACGTGTGTATTGCGCCTTAGCGAACCAATTGATTTCGTTCCATCCTATCCATTAGAGTAGTGGTGGACGTTGCCTGCGATTTGTTTCAGCTGTTTCACGTTCTAGTAACATTTTAGAGTACATTTCTCTTTATTTCATAATTTTGAGTAATGTCCGTGCACTGCACCGCGCAATGCCTCGAAATGGAACGTAAATGTGATTCTGATGTTCAAAGTAACCTTATGTTCTTATTTTTAAGTAGACGAATTTTTCATTCACGTCCAATTGGTTGGAATTCTTAGTTTTCTTTATAGCCAACTATAAAGAGTAATGCTATTTTGGTACAAACGCAAAGTGGTTGTCAACTTATCTAATAACTTTAAACGATATATGACCAATACCCGACACATTATGTACAATATACCAATTGATATTTCATATGAAATTTTCTATTTTGTAATTTATTTACATGTCAGAAAAAGTACTAATAAATGAAGAAAAGCTTAATAATTATATTTTTGTAACACTTTGTAATGAGATGAGACAATACAATACGATCTTGAAATACTCGTGCATTAATATTAGCTAAACACGTAATTATAATAATCATACACAAAAAAAAATATCACATGCTCAGTAGAACGAAATGTTAATTGACTAACTCATGTATGTATACAGTTAAATTTTTAAGCGTTTCTCTGTACAATAAATATACCTAAATATAAATACAAGTTAATCGGATTCAATCGCCGATCGCAAGAAATCTATGAGGTATAAGTTATATAATATGGTAAAACAAATTGGGGTTTCCGTTAAAAATGGAATAAATTAATGATCATGGATGCCTGGCAGAAATATCCATTCAGACAAGTAACGGAAAAAATACAAATTAAAATATGGGTTCACGACGGTTTTTGTTTATTTTTTCGTATTTATTTAGATGGCAGTAAATCAAAATAATTTGTGTAAGTGTAAGTAGTCTTTGTCAGTTCTGTTTATCTCGTTGCGTTTAAAATTAAATGCGCACCTTAAATTACAACGAACAAAGATGAAATTATCACAATTACTAATCTTTTCTGCTGTTGCCAGAGATAGGGAAAATTTTAATTAAAGAATGGGCATTTATTACAGACCTGTCTTACGTAAAGTGATTTAAAGTCATACTACAATAAAATTAATAAATATTTTGGCTTAATGAATATACATATTTCATATAAAAATGTCATATGTATAATCAATTCCTCAAAATGTCATGTTAATTTCAAAGTAGATTTTGTTAATATTGACACCGATCCCAAATATTAGATCAAGCTCTTGATGTAATATCTCGAAATAGCAACATATTTGTAAGTGACCACAAAAGCGAGTGCTTACAAATATGTTACTATTTCAGTTACAGGTTGAAACATTTAATTTTAGTACCTTCGAAAAAGACCAATGCAGCCTGTCACTACAACAATGACGTAAAAATAGATCCATTGTAGTCAAACCGAAATATGATTCCCGTATATTCAACGATAAAAAAAAACTTTCATCGTTACTCACTCCTTGTAAGATACGAGCTTTATTAGGCTTCAACCGAAAAAATTTTTTAGGATTTATTCTTAAAGTAAACGGATAACTATAAAGTTACTGTTTTTGTTGCGTAATGTGAATATTGTGATATGGCATTATTTAATGTGTATTGTGTTCATATAAATAATCATGCCTATGTAATGTAGTATAACTGTTTAAAAATTATATTGTTTAATACTTAATTTCTCCGTTTTTACCTCTGAACATTTCCATACACGAATGTAAATACTTTTGCTTTTAAGTATGAAATTCAAAATATTAACGGGGAAAAACTACTATGAGCTCTCACTGTAAAATAATAAACGCTTACCATATAGAAGGGCATTTCCGAACTACAGATACCCTAAACTTTTAATGGAAACTCAAAAACAGTACAGGCAATTTTCGAATTTTTATAACTGTCCATTTTTCGTTTCAGGGCTCGACTATCGGAACGATATTAATGGATTTTGTTTTATCGATACGTGGGAAATGGGAAATCCGGACAAGATATGTATCGCCCTGTTAGCCGGTTAGATTTATTTGACCCTGTTTTTAGTTACTACGTTAGCAAGTCAGTTTGCGTTAATATAAAAGAAAGTCTCTGTATGAAGTCATTTCATCTAATTATTAAGCGTAACTTAATAAGGATATACACATGCATACAAATAAGTATATACTTAACATGAATGAATATAAAAAGTCAATAAATATAAAAGGCGGCGTTTACTTATACTCAGTCTGGTCACCTATAGTGATACAATTAAAATGAAACAAAATATATAATTATGAATTTAGAAGAGGTTATCTATTCGTCGCGTATATATATATATTTTTATGTTTGTCCGGGCGTTTTTTCGCGATGCCCAGACCGATCGACATGATTCAACGGTCATTGTATGCGGCCAAATTCACAGGGGGTCCCATTTCGTGGAAATTTGAAAATATACAGAATACACCCGTTTTCCCGGAAAATTGGAAAACCCGAAACCTGCATAACTAAAGTATTTGTGAACCGATTTCCATTTTCTTTTTTCACTTGATAGAAAATTTTCTTGCGGTACTTTCCTTCCTGAACATGGGTATGCTCCGATGATTAGACCTTCAAGTTATGGGGTGGAAGACCGGACCACCTCCCCCCATTTTCAAATTTTTCAGGATAACTTTGTTTTTCCCACTTGATTCTAATCAAACTTGACATGGGTATTAAGTATCTACATTAATGTCATATGGTGAAAAATTTAACCTTCAACTCTTGAACCCTGATGATGCAGACGTGCCTCCAGCCTGTACCATAGCTGTTAGCGATTTGGTGCTTTTGTCTATACATTGTCGTTTCTCGTCCGAGGGACGAGATGGAAAATTTGACCTCTCAACTGTGATACCTTTAACTATGTTCTCAGAGGCAGGGATACTGCCTGCCTATACTATAGGAGTTAGCCATTTGGCGCTTATGTATTTATATGAAAGTTGCAGATCAGAGACATGCGATGAAAATTTGACCTTCAAATCCTCAAGCCTTGTAATGTAGGTGCGGCACGCCTAAAGCATAAGTATATAGAAGATGTTAGTTTTTATTTAGTGTTTTTAATTTTCAGCAAACACTATTTTATAAAAATGTTTCGTTGGCGCTTATGTTGGTGTAGGGATAGGAGTGCAGATTTACCTTTAAGTTTAGGTTTCGGTTAAGCTTAGGTTAGGCTAGGTTAGTTTAGGTTTGTGTTTACTATTATGAACGTCTTACGCTTACAGTTGCGTTTATGTTTCAGCTATAGGTATAATACAATTTATAAAAGTCTTAATAAGTTTTGGTATAGTCTTAGATATAAAGTAAGTTTTAGGTTGACGTTAAAGTTTGGGTGATTATTAATTTGTGTTTAGGCTTAAGGTTATGGTATTATGTACGTTTGTATTGACTTATGTAAAATTAATTCAATTCTTTTATTTAATGGTTATTAGTATGATATATTAAAAAGGGTGAAAAAAAATATTTTTAACAAAAAATAAAATCGACACGGAAGTCGGTGTTATTTTTTTTTGTTAAAAATAATATATAGAATCATAAAACAATTTGGACTTAAAAAACTTTTTTTAAACTCTTAAGATTACAAGAAATAAGATAAAACGTAGTGCTAAGACTTCCGCCTTGAAGCTACAGTCGAAATAAATCGTAATACTACGACTCGCGGCTTTAATGTGTTAATAAATGTGTATTATAAACTTTCAGAACTCCACCGGCCCCAACGAAGAGTACTTCGAGCAAAGCCTCGTCGGCTTCGCCCAATTATCTATTGTGGACTAAACAACAATGTTCACCACATAACAAGAGTCGACAATACTTTATGATTGAACAACAGTCGACAATTTTTATTACTGGAAACAGTTTATAATATTTTTAATGTATTTTGTGTCTATCTATTGTTACGATTTTACGAATCTCTGTGTATTTCTGATTGTAATCCGACATTGCTTTAAATGAACGTTGCCTCTAGCTTACCGCTGATATACAACTTAATTTCACATGTCTCGTCATAACATCACAATGTCTCGTGCAATGCGGCCTAAAATACGATAGTATGTCGACCAGAACCACAAGAGGTCAAGTCTTATAGTAAATAATGGAAAAAAATGAAATATATAGAAATATACATACATCTCTTAAATTGATGGTCCATGAATTAGTAAAATACGGAGTAACTTATTAAATTATCATATAGACATTACCATTATATCATTAAAAGAAAAAATGAATATCATTATGAAATCTCTTCAGTAATGGATGTTTCGGTACTATTCACATTACTTCATTTATTCATAGCTCTTCACAGCATCCATGTAAGTTTCACCCAACGGCAACGTTTATTACAAGCATTGTAGGAATGTAAATGACTTAGGAACGCTAAGTAAAGTAAAAACTATGGACAATGTTTGGAAATTGTGGTGCTAGTGGGACGTTCAGATATACGTAGCGAACTTAGAGGTCTTTGCCATATTTAAATTCGTTGCTGTGTTTGTAAAAAAAATGTTGAACACTATTTTACTATTGAATTTAGATTGCGATACATCGAAATTCTCACTTCAATATTATATCTTGTTTGATGCGCAAAATCAATTCGATCAATGTCACAAATTACTAGGATTTAGTAATTGTGTAAGTTTTTTTGCTACAAGTTAGTAACCACGCATATTATTTGTGACATTATATATAATATATTGGAATGAAAGGGTTTAATTGGCCTCGAATATTTCGCAAATGCAGTAACGATGATCTACTAATTTAAAACTTAATTCATGATTGTGTTCCTGTTTCGACTATCTTAGTAAGTAAAAAGTGTGAGTTTAGCATTTACTTAACCAAAGATGAATTGCTACGTAGTACTATGTAGTCACGCCATATAGATCTGTACTGTTGTACGTGTATTGATGTTTCTGTGACTCTTGCCATCTATCTTCTTGCCGAGCCAAAGACGTTTAGTTTTAACAGTATTATTATCTCTGGGTTTTGATCTACTGACAGAGTTTATTGATCATTTAATTTAATTGAAGTGCGCGTACAATTTTATCATTTTCGTTATGAGTAGGGATCGGAATGGGGTTTCTAGTACTATAAACTTTTTGCCTATCCCTATTGACGTACTAAGTCGTGGACTTTGCGTTTGTGCGTAACGTCCGGACTAAAAGTGCTACAAAACAGAAAGTTACTAAGTCAAAAGAAACAAATGTTTAATTATAATTTTGACACATTGTTGTTGTTAATAATATATTATGATTTTGACGTAATTAGTTAAGGTGCATAGCAACCATTTAATTGCTAAGCAATCGAATATATTGACACGAGTTATATTTGATAATTGTTTTCATAAATCTCGTTTTTAGACCCGACGCCCATTCGTTTACTAACGTCCGTTATTAATAATTAATCTGTCTAATGTTTTGCGTTCTAAAGATCGGCATTTAACAATTTTAGCTTAATAGAAGGTGTGAAATTACTGTCTTTGGTGGGCAAAAATTGGAAAGATTGATTTTATTATTAACGGACGTAAGTCAATGCTAGCCTCTTACCATTACCTCATAGTAGTGGGAAAAAAATATCTTGAATAATTTATGTTTTCTATGGTTCAAATAAAGAACTTTATATTTGTATATTTTAAGTTATACTTAATTTATTATTTATTTATGACATTTGGTTTTTAATGATTATTCTAATTAACGGTATTAAAACTTAATCGCTTGATTATGCGTAACGATACATAAGAGCGCTATAGATGTCAGGCTTTTTGCTAGAATTACCTTCATATATAGTTTAGACTGTCTGATTGCCACTGTCAGATGTAAGATGTGACTATTAAGAATTCCAGTGTAAAGGCAAATTTGAATGCATTTACAAACATTGTTAATTCGTCATGTCGCTGTCAGTAAGAAAATACTTGAAATATGAATACTATATAAGGTATACTTAAGGTGATGTGCACTTCGCTGTGGTAGTTTACATTCTAGTATTAATTTTGTCATTTGGGATTGGCTTAAGTGACAATCTAATGGATACCTCACAATAATTTATTTATTACTACTAAAAGCTCAATGTAAATATTGGATTTGGCCCAAAAACGCGCAAATTTGATTATTTTTAAATTGCCAAAATTTATGACAATATTCTAATTTAATGGTTGTATATCTAATGTTATTTTCGTAGTTTTAGAAAAACAGTCTTCTAATATTTGTGGGATAAGTACTTAATTTGTTTCGACAACACTTATCGTGTTATTTTGTTATATTATATTTGACGTTGATTATTAATATTTTGTGCACATGTACTTAAAACTAAGGGCCGGTGTACATTCAGTGAAGCGTTTGTTCCTACACTTAATGTTAATTGAGTATTAATGCATTTTAATCTTATTACATTCCTATATAGATGACTGTGTGTAATATAAAACTGTAATGTGTCTCCACGTGTGCTCCCGCCCTAACTATTCCGATCTCTGTTTATAAAATATATTTCATACTTTAAAGTGGCTTAACTAGTTCGATTTCACGATATATGATATATAGTTTTGTGTAAGGCTTAAAATTATTTTTGCTACTATAACATTCGATGTGGTTTTCATAGATATTTTGAAACGATATTTTAGAATTTACGAGTGAAATTTGGAGAGAAAACCTTCCTATGTAGTCGACGTCCAATCTAGTTCAGATTAATCTTACATTTAGGCAAAGTATCTGGGACCTGCTTAAGTTCTCAATTTTGTTGTATTCTGTCCATTATATTTCCTAATTCATATTTGCACGCTCATTAAGTCATATGATTGTTAAATAGGCGTTACCGACACTTTTTATTATTACCGACAAAAAATTCTGAATCTCAATATGATATATCTGTAATAAAAATGTTATTATAAAATACAGTTATATCTAACTTTTATTGCCAAAAAGTAAACTTGTAGGATTTTGTAATCGGTACCTACACCTGTATTGCAGATAAAACTAATCTGTTGAACGGGGAATAATATAATGGACGGATTATAATAATATTTGATTTTGATGTAGTTTAGGTGCTGCCGAATTGGCCATAATTTTTTAGCCACGGTAAGTTACTGCATCAAGTTTTTTCTTCCTGTTTCTAAGTCATGTCTCTGACTTAACTAATGATTTTCCTTTACCGAGTTCACTCCCTGTTGTCTGTGAAAAAAAAAATATATTCTAACGGTCTTTTCATAGACATAATTCTACATCGATGAGCGTCCATTGGCTATGGATGTTTCGGAAATAGGTGTATCTTTATTCGATTGTTGATGACAACAATCATTAATTGATTATATATAGATATAATGTTTGATCAATTGTTATCGATGTTTATTATCAATATTCATGATATGCTATGCATGACATTGCCGGCTGCATATGCACTGTCCTGTACTATTTTACTCTTTTCCATGTTCTCTTCTGTTTTTGAATTCTTCATAGTTATACTAACGCGTTAAATGTTGTCAATGTCCACGAATATGGCTTCTGGATACTTGTAGGATTATACTGTCGTGCCATATACGGCTATGTTGTTGTTCTATTTTCCAAGTAGCGCCAATTTATGCACACTATAAAAAGTGATATGTCAGTTACCAATATTGTTTATGTAAGTCATTTAGATACAGTTCGAAGATAATCCGTATTTTTGTCACTTATAGCGTGTAAGTTGCTTTCTTGCATTTATTATTAAGACTTTGATCGACTACACGTGTGACGCAGTACGATGTGGGCGAAGATTATAATGGAATATATTTCATAGCTCCTCGTTTAAATATGTCATAATACACTAGCAAGATTTGTTTGCGTATGAAGGTAAAGGGAGGGAAGAGGTTACCTTTCATAAGGTAATTACAAGTATTCCCTTATATTCATTATAGAAAATCTCGCCCCAGGAGCTATGGTAACTCATAGCATTTTTGTTACAAGAACCTCATATTCGAGAAATCTTATATAGTTAGAGCATTGGTGTAGTTGGTCAAAGGTAATGCATTGATGTTATTGTCTCAAAAAAGTATTATTGTTCGTAATAAGTGTGTTTATCGTAGTAAGTATTATCCTATATGTTTAGGGTTTGTAAGTTCAGTGTTGTTCCAGAACAGTTTTATTAGGGAAAGTACCGTTTCTGAGTAGTTGTTTTCTCACTATCTATCGATATATAGATGTGATCATATAAAATTCATATCGTGTTACATCATTTGTTTGTATTAATACATTTGAAAAAGATCTAAAATTATTATTTTCGACCTCCAGACAAAAGCTATAAGAATGTGAATCTTTTGTTTCTATAGTTTTAAATATGACTATATAAAATTATGGTTCCAGGTACTTCATAATTTCCATGATAATATATTTTTATCTACGTGTTTAACTTATAAATGTAACTTAACTCTAGGATTAGTATACAAATATTTACGTACGTATTATGATTGAAGTTTTGAAGGGCGCTTTGTCAATTTCTTATTGTATTCAAATAATTTAGCGGTATTATAAAGCAGTATCTAAAATATAATTTACGGTTACTATTTAATCTGTAAAATTATGTATGAAGTGAAAACGGAATTCACGATTTAAATCTAGGACCTACAAATTATTCAGTTTAAGACTTATAGTAACAATTTAAACGAGCAGGTGCACAATAGTATAAAGATAATTATCGGAATACCCTTGAATTAGACTTAAAACGAGCAAATTTTACTTTGCTATGCATATCAGATATATCAAAAATATTTCGAAGTGTAAACACCCACTGTCTGGTATTGTCAGTCAAACACGTCAAACGGCGAGTTTAAAAATTAGGATCAATATTTATTAGTAGAGGTTACTCTTAATACGTTACGTTGTTATCATATTCCACAGTTAAAATAATTTACGCGTGCACCTGCTCGTAGAATATTTCACAAACGCTAGCTTTTAATTCGTACACGTTGCTCTCACGTACGATAACCAAATATGATTTTCTCGTACACGTCGCGTGCGTGGTAACTCTTGTATTAACCCGGCTCTAATGCTATTCACAGTCAAATTTGATAAAATGACGGTTGCAGCGAATACATGATGAAATAAAGTTTAAAACGAGCGAAATCGTGAATTATTAGAATCTCAAACAGATCTGCGGATAACACCCTAGTCAAAACTGCAATAGTGAAATCTCCATAACCCATAAGAGAAAATCCTATTTTTGTAATTTGCCAAGAAATATATAATTTTATTAGTTAGGTACTAAATCTACTTAAAATGTGTTTACTGCTAAGCATAAAGCGCTCAATATTTATAAATATGTGTCGGGCCTATAGAATTACAATGATTTAGGTGCAAAAGATCGTCAGTGACTTATATACAAAAATTATTAGTGCCAAATTATGCAACATGGACTGTAATTGCCGTAAATTTTACGAGATCAAAGAATACTAGTAGAAAAAATAGTCCACACTCATGTTTGCTATATCTTTTTATATTAATTTTAAAATGTGTTAAACATCTAAAATGTTAATGTTTATAGATTTCCGTTGAATATTAAAGAATAATTAAAAGGAAAATTATTCTATAACTCATTCTTTTAAAACTAAGTTACAACAGACGATTTATTAGGTGGATTGTTGTTTTTTGTCCACTAGTATCCAGCACGTCTGATCAAATTGCATTTTCCTAGAGAGAGTGGTATTTGCAATTATATTATTGTAGTTCTAAAGGCGATATTATATGCTCTATGTATTATATGTTCTATAATACTTGTATAATAAAAGCAGGTCTAAAAGGCTGGCCTAATAGCTTGTTTAGTTAAGATTATTTGAAAGTTAGGGTTTTATTTATTTCCGTTGTACTGATGTGAGTGGTAACATTTTTCTCATGACGATTAACTTTATCTTAAATCAGTTATAAATGATATCGCGGTGCTTGGCTACTAAAATTAAAACTTAGCTTTGTTTAATTTATTTCCACCAGTGCTAAGCCAATCTAGGCTACAGATAATAAACTATCCTATAAGTGATTTTGACTCAAGTTCATAGCTTAGCTAGTTTTGAAAATCTCTTATGGAAAACCACCCTTAGAGTCCGAAGGCTAAATTAAACTGTGATTAGTTGGTTCTCATCGCAACAATGTGATTTTTATCTTATTCCATAGCTTTAACTTGTGTTTAAAAAAAAAGCAAATATTCTATTCCTCATGACCTAAAATTTCTGACGTGGTGAACAAGCAAATAATAAAAATAAAAGTAAGTGTATTGCTAATCAATCTCATATTTGAATAAAATCAGCCATCTGAAATTCTGCACATATCAGTACAATAGTTATTAACGATTTTATCGTAGAATGTGTTGCCATTACATTTCAGTTCCCCTTTCCGTAACTTCGACGGCAGGGATCCCCAAAGATTTATTGTAAAGAAATGCGAATCTGGCTTTTAGTAAATAATAATCAATATTTAAAGAATTAATTGAATAATACATTTTTAATAGTTTTAGTTTCAGTTTATTTATTTACGAATAACACTACCAATATACCAAAGAGACAATCTTCGTAACCTAATGATCCTATTAAAGTTCGCATTTCTTTTTTTATTTAATGTATACGATAATTTATTAATTAATTTTGTTTCTATGTAATTGTACTAATAGCGGAGCATGTCGCACTATATTGGATAGTACCAGCATATTCAAATAGGCTAGATAACCAAATCTTACTATAGTAATAATAGTGAAGTATGTGGAAACAAAAACTATGATTAACAAATAATAACATTTTTAATAAGGCGTCATCTATAAATTACAGACACAAATTAGGGCCTTTTTTATGTTACATTTTATTATGTTGTATATCGATTTGTCTACTGCTTGCAGCAGTTACGTTAATAAGTAACTTTTTGGCATCTAGTTATTAAAACGATGGTTTGAATGTAAGATAATTCAAACCATCGTTTAACACATGAATCATTAGAATCTCTTAAAAATGTCCGCAAACTAGTCAAAACTAATAGCGAAATCTCGATAACACCGAGATAGGAATTTTTATAATTTCCCAACAATAATCAACTTAAAATTTGTTTAGTGCTAAAATTTGTTAAATCCCCGTTGTGCATTTAAAAGTACGTCGTAATTTATATATGACGTCTATGCCTAATAGGAGAGATTAGACTGTTTGGCTTCCTTTAAGGCACGCGTTTGTGTCCAAAAACATCATAGTTTTCTTTTATTTCCTAAACGTAACAGATTGTCAACATTTTCTTCCGGTAGTAATAATCAATCTTAATAAATGTTTGCCTACAACATTTCGAAATTTGACAATGTAGTTAAGCGAAAGTTGGTAGGCAATAAATACATACATTGGTTGACTAATATGAGTTTCTTATCGACTGGGAATGTGAAAATTCTGTTACTAAAGAAAGTAAAAGAAACTTTTTAGGCAGAATATATCTTTCATAGAAGGAAGCTAAATTAATATTGAGCTTATAATAGAAATACCTAGCAAAAACGTGACATGCATAAAAAGTACCAATTAATATTGTTTAAAATAGTTTAAATGGGAAGTGAGTAACACCATGTAGACATCTTGTACTTCTTGAAGTACGTATGTATGGTACAAGATACGATTTTACAAGGTACTATTATTGTATAATACGAAAATTGACACTTGTTATACAATATCATCGTGTATTATACACGTGTGACGGTAAATTAATTTATTACTATTGTGAAATTGAAAGAAGTCGACAAGAATGTAATGCCCCAAAATGTATCTTTTAATACATCTGTGTGTTGTTTATTGTTAATTGAGTTTAATGTAATGTCGCTCGGAGTAAGATGAGGTTCGGTAATGACGATTTGTTGCAGATGTGTAGTCGTTATACAAATAGTGTCGAGCGTTATAAAATAGAAACGTACGCGAAGTTTTTCGACTTAGTCCCCAGAGGTAGAGAGACGCTATGATGAGATGCATAGTTAAATATTAGGAATTATTACCATCAGGACTACGTGCATCGTTAGCCTCATCAATTTTATGAAAAAGTCCGCAATGGCGATAGAGGTTACATAGCAGTTACATATATATATTATAAAAGTTGTATTGTTTGCTTTGTAACTATCGCGCTTACATCTTGACTTCGTTGTGCCTGTGTTCTGACTTTGCCGTTCTTGTATGGTAAAATGTCTGCATAAAATCTTCGATTACAGTGCCCCAGTTTTTACTACGAAAAGTGTACTTTAAAAATCTGAGAAATGTTGATAGGTAAATAAGTAATTGACCCTATTTTTATAATTATTTTCATTGATTGTGCGTATTGGTGTGATGTAAGGGGGTCCCGGTAGTTGTAAAATCTATCAAACTTTATAGACTCCCTAATCGAATTTATCTTCCTACGCATATCTAGTTTCGAGGTTTGTTAAGAAAATTGAAATACGTAATGTAATACGTAAATAAATATATTATTACATATCTATCGTGATCAGTGGTTTTTATTTTTATTGTGTCCCTTTTTGCCCTCTCATAATTCATTCGGATCTTATACAATTAAATTATATAATTCATTAATAATTAATGGTCGAATATCTGACAACGTCCGCCTTTTTATTAAACAATTATAACGTAACGAGTGCGCGAAAAGAAATAACTATTTCTGTCTAGTAACAGCACTGTTCTGATTGAAAAGCGTGAAGGGGAGAAATAAATATGACCGCAAATGCTTTTCACTGTCATAATTTATGTGACTGAATGTTGAAGTAGAATATACTTGTATTTTTAATGTTCTGATAATTTAACAGTAGTTATATTATTTTATTTATTGTTGTGTTAACTATTATAATACGTAAAACAGCAGACATTAAAAGTTAAAACAATTGTTTACAACATGTATATGCGTTATACAAAAATAAAACAACTAAAAATCTACCTTAAAATTATCACTTTTCTAATTAAATAGAGAATTATCGCCGCGTTTCCAAGATCCTGGCAGCATTTCCTCTTTGAATGGCTATAACAATTCGTGGAACGACGTGCAAGCTAAATATTCGGTCACCACTCACCAGAGACGTTGACTAAACGATCTGATAGTTTAAAGAATTGCCCGTTATCCCTATGAACCCAAAGTTCTAATACCAAATTACAAAAAATGTTATATTCTTACGACGCTTGGTGTCTTCAGTAACAGCAGCCGCCAACATCGCATAATATGATGACGCATGGAAGCGCGAAGGAACCAGTGGTTCGACACAAGTAGCGTTCCACACTAACAACCTAATCCTCCAAGGTAATAACTTCATACCGTCGGGCCGCTATCCATCGTTACCTACCAGACCATTAGCTCCAAACAAGCAGTATTTGTTTTTCGTTGTTATGCTATATTATTTGTTTATTGTCATCTTATTTGTTTGTTTTAAGTCAGTACGTAATCATTATTATCTTCATTATATAAATATCACAACTGGAATTTTGAAATAAAAATTGAGAAACTTCGTTCTTTAGCGTATACTTTTTTCTCCGCAATGTTGTAGCTACCTGTCTACTGATAGTACTGATAGTTTAAATAGAAATAATCGGAATTTAAGTCTATCCTGATCTACTGTATTTAATATATTTTTCAGCTCTTTATTTGTTTACTGTATTTGGTAAGTTATGTAGGGAATTGAGCTGTCGGCCTATTGTAAAAGTAAAGTCGATCGCGAAGTGAAAACGAATGATTCACTTTATTACGCAACACCGATAGATAGATCCAGACTTACCTAAATACAACGCGGCCAATGTTTGTAAATAGTGGGAATGAAGCGTGGACTATAAACCGTTTTACAGCGGAACCTCGCCCTCCTTTCCATGCTAAACAAACTCGAAAATATCTCGAATCGCACTTGACCAAGGTCGTCTGCTTCAGGATGGTAAGAAAATCCATACCGAATATTACATATTTACAGAAAATTGGCAAATACGAGTATGCATATAGGTACTTAAGCGATAGGTGCATAGCATTTGATACCTACAGTTAAATAAATTGGTATGTACCTACTTGCATACATAATAAAACAGAGTGTTTTGACTTTGGGAAGTGGCATTAGGAAGTGTCTTGCATTACAGCTCGCCTACAATAATAATAAATGGAAGCTTAATACAGTATAGGTACGTAGCCTAGGTAGACTATGTAGGTACCTATAACCTTTCTAGGTAGGTACATAGGTACCTTTTAAAAGTTTCCAAAAAGAAACCATTGGCCCGTAACGGCCGTATATCTTCAGACGTGTATTATGTTAGACACGGTCATGTAGTAAGTAGTAAAACAAAATCATATCGTTTTATACTATGTGCATAAGTTAAGTATTTATATCTTCCGTAACGTAACTGCGCAGACACGGTAATATCTGTCAAAATAATTATTATATAGAAAAATATAATTTTCCTAACACGATAACGTATCGTGTTAGGCAAAGTTAACACCATTTATATCTATAGACTGTTAACGGACTGTTTGTAGATATAAACGGGGCCATATACGATTTTTTTTATTGATAATAATGGTAAGTCGTGCAAGAACGCCTTACATTCCTACCTTAAGGTGGTAGTAGTTATATGCTCTTAAATTATGTGGATTACATAACAGCATCGAGAGTGAATGCAAGTTATCAACATACTCGGATATCCACACACCGAAAGATGAGACGAAAACACTTCCTGGAAAGGCATCAATGATACGTTTACAACAGCACCTCATATAGAATAATAATACTTATGTATAACAAAAGTCACGAGATGTAGGAGGAAACACGCAAAATAATAAATACCAAAAATGTGCACACAAATACATCCTTTATTTCGACGGATCAAAATATAGAGTCATTTAAAGGTATCTAATTCAGTAAATACATTTGTTTGTGTGGCTGATTGTAGTGAGGTCTGCGGGTCACTCGGCCGCTCCAAACAATTCATGCGAAGGTCAAGATCATACGCGAGAAATAATTAAAATGATAGCTAATCGGGAATTTTAGACATTGCGTCATATCCCATTCTGGTAATCTTGCCAATGTTCTAGAATTAACTGATTAATTGAAGTGTTTTTAACGCTTGATGTTTTCTTGGATATTGTCTTGAAGATAATCATAGAGAAAAGTAATATACTGTTCTATTTCCTGGGTAATCCCCATAATATATAAACGTTCGTCGCATCGCTCATAACTTGATTAGGTATCATAAGACGTAGAAAACTTTATCGCAAAAATAATATCTACTGCCATATTGTGTGACAGCACTAATTTAGTAAAGGCTATATACAGGATGATTGGCTATAGAGGGTCAATCAACACCAACTTACTTTATTTTACAATATCTTATGGTGCTAATTTGCGAAGGAGAGCGCACGCTGGCGGACCCTGGCTGTCGTCAGCAGCGGTCGCCAGCGCGGGCTGACGCTCGTACATTACTTCATTGTTGCTAGTTTGTTACTTCCTTTAGACAGCAGAGAGGTATAGTAAGATACACAGGTAAGCAGGAAATTACATTTAAGTAGGTATAGGTAAATTTCTATGTACAACTACATTCAAACTTGTTACTTCTGTTCAAGCTTAAAGTTGATTTTAGGCTACATTTAAACCTGTAGGTAAATGTAGCTTAAAACCGACTTTAAACCTGGTGGTTAGAATTAGAGTCCTACTTAAAGGTTTTAGCATTGCTATTAAGCAAAAATGAGTGTGGCGGTGGTCCGCCGGAGGCGTACCACGAAAGATCCTACCTCCTTAAAAGATTAATTAAACTAAAACATCCTTAAATAAACAATTGTTTAATGAGCGAAGAACATTTAACGTTTCCTTCCTTTGTTAATAAATTATTCCTTTCTCTGACCTGATAGACATCTATCTAAAAATTTAAAGCAATCACGTCAATATTTCTCATTAATTATTTACGGCTAATATCGCTCTGATGTAGCGTGTCACTCAATTTACGATTTGTTCCAAGACTCCTAAGTACCAAGATATTGCTGGACAGCTGGGAGAAAAGGGTTATAAATAAGGTTTGGTACGATTTCTCGAATGAATAAGCAATGAGGTAAGTAATCGTATTGAAACTAGTCTACGTACCTTCACTGCTTAAAATGTAAGTATAGTACACAAATCGTACTTATAATGTACCTTATGTATACCTACTGGAACAAATTGGTCGAAAAAAATCTTGAAAATCTTAGTTATCTTAGTTAGTTCTTTATGAATATTTAAAAAATATATATTAACATATACTACTAATTGAAATTTTTATCAAAATTCTGTTAATTATAATAGAAGTATACTTTGTTAAGGAAATTTAATGATATATAGAGATTTAAGGTAAAATATGGGTAGTTGTATATGTGTTATGCACGTATTTCAGTATATAGGTACGTATCTATAGGTGTAAGGTAGGTATTAGGTTGACGTCACGTAACATGTCAATAGGTTGCGAGAAAGTTTGATAAGAACTGATAGCTTGGGAAAGTTATAAATGACCCGTAGTATTTGTAAATTCATTAACAAGTGTTAGATCAATATATAATAATCATATGCTCGTTAATGTAATATCTATTTATAAATATATTTTCCTTTTTTTTTCTTTAATATATCGCTTTTCTCTTAGGTATAGCTCCTTACGAAAGTTTAATATGTCGCCGATGCTATAAACACTTACATCGGATCGGACTGTATCGGATAAATATTAATCATTTTATCGGTTTATACATTTTCTATTTTTGTGTTTTAACGGCAATGCTAAGCATTGTGGTGTTTTGTTCCGACTGGTATACAAGGCATTCCGTATATGCATGTCTTCACCGGAAGCATCGCCGTGATCGACCTCATGTACCTACCTACTCTAATACTATGTGGTTTTGCGTGGCAGTAACCACTTAGATACTATTAGTTACTTTCATTCATTAGCTACTTTAACTAAATAAAAGTAAATCGTATGAAATTAAATAAAATTATTCAGAATTTTTTATACTTTTTTATGCAGCAATTGAATATCTCAATAAATAGAGATTATGAAAACAAACACTGATGAATAACGAGGAAATTTCGTCTCGTGTCTGAGGCCAAGGCCTATGTTTGTTTATTGGGTTAACGGAAACTTACTCATTTAACTACGTTTTTACATAAATACCTTCTTCTGTAAGTACCTATATTATTTTTCTTTTGGAGTTCAAAAGATTAGTTTATATTATACAATATGTAACATTCTTAATATTTTTTTGCCAATCACTGTTTTAAGTTTGACTATTTATCTTCGCAAAAATTTACAAATTTCGACTTTATACGCAAAACATAGAAACATTGATTATTTATTAACAAGGGGCATGTGCATAACTCCTGTATATAACGATGATGCAAAAAGAGGTTCAAAATTAGTTTCTTGCAAAATTACCCGATAAATTTCCGGCTGCCTGTAATTTTGCTGTGATATATCATAAAAATCGGGGAGTCATCGGGAGTCTAAATTAGTCAGCGTTACACATTTTACGAGTCCGTGGCCGATTGTTTATCACACCGTGTCTATATAAAGACGAGGCCGCGATATCGGGCTCAGACGTTAGCAAGACCACACGCCCTGTAAACCTATGCTATTTGTATACACGTCAATAATTCATACAAAAATGTTTAAGGCTGTGTTCTTCGCTTGTGTGCTCTTGTGTGTGACAGCCACCCCCGTTCAAAATAGATGGGCGCCTCTTGAAAGTAAGCCTTATTTTTTTGTATTTTTGTACTAAAACGTCAATAACTTATACAATTTATGATGCTGCGCGAATTAAGTTAGGGAATTTGCAAAAAATATTTTAGAAGTACTATTTTAGTTTCAAGACTTTTGTTTAATATTACACATCAATATTTAATTGGAAAATATAATGAAATGAAAAAAGGTAGAAAAAAATGTAATTGCATTTTTCAAATAGTTTCCTGTAAGGAAAACGGACAATTCCTAACATTCTCAGTTTACGCAAATAATCAAACTATTTCATTTTTTTTAATAAATTGTCTACGAAATATTTTTCCTAAGCCGTTTTCTTCCTTAACTTAATAAATCTGCTAGATATGTTTTTATTGTATAGACGTAGAAAACTAACATGCAGTCCACCCGTTAAGTGGCCCCTGTCGCCCAATGGCATCTATGATCAAAGTTGGAAACGCATTGCATGAGTAAGTCTCCCTTACCACTCCCTTCAAACCAGAATACACCAGAGCTTAAAACTGTTGCTATTTCGTGTTAGGTTGCTATAGGAGTGTAAGTCTATCTGAGAGATAATTATACGAAGCGTTTCAACTTAGTTCTAAGGGGTAGGCCACTTCTGCATAATACTGACTATCAACTTATGTACGCCTTAATAATTACATATAAATTAAGGTAAGAATACCTCTTAGTTATCTAAAATCAAAGATTGTTAGTAGGTAGTAAAATCGCGTAGATTTAAAGTTTTGCGCACGTTTCCTAATTCCGTGTAGGTAAATAAACGAATGCGGCACGTAGGCCCACGCCGTGCTGTGCGCCTCTGTACCACAAGTACATCTGATGTCCGATGATGTTTATCCGCCACAGCAGAGACAGCTTAGTAGTTGAAACTCAGCCTCTTAATCGGGTGGTACGAGGTTCAAACCCGCAACCAGGCACGCGCGTCAGATTTTTCAGTAATGTGTTATTAGACTTAACCCCTCCTGCTCTGAGGGCCACGCACAGCTGTATACAGGGACAGTAGTTAATGGGTTGACGACGTGGACTCATCATGCCATTTTAATATTCCTTTGCTTTTGTAATATTAAATTGTTAGGGTGTACTCTAAAACTGAAGCAGGTGTACGTTCGCGTGTTTGTAATGATAGAATATATGATCAGCGTCATAGTGTCATTATTATTTAAGGGTTCTAAAATTTTCATATTTGTAACAATTATTGTTCTTAAATCTTTAATAACGGGTAAATTAACTCCTTAATTTTTGTGTGTAGAGCTAATAAATATTTTTCAATTGCAAGATTAATGTGTAATATTTCTCCAATAAAAATAAAATAAACAGAATACGCAGGGTGCGTTCGCACGCTTCGGGTGACCACTTTTTTTATTTGAATCTCGAACGCTGCCACAACGCAACGTACCGCGGTTTGCACGCGGCGGACGCTCGCTCCATTAAATCGCACAAGTAATAGCGTACGCCTTGATACTTAATTGATATTTGTTTTGGCAACGTGGAGTCATAAACTTCCCGAAATCTTCATCATATTCTACAAATATCTATATTTTTAAAATATTTCGTAAATGTAGTTGAATGAATTATAAAATATATATTATGTAATCACTTAGAAACTACTCGTATATGTGAAATTTTTGTGGAAACCCACATTTTTCTTTTAATTTTTTTTACACAATATGCATCCCCATTTTATGTGTTCGTTGATATAGAACCTTTGGTTTTTGAGATTGTTTCTAGGGACGATATTATATTATTTTTGATATTTAAATTAGGAACTTGTGGTTGGTTGATGCCAAGTGCCTTGATATCTACGGCCATACCAATTAACATCGGGTAGCCTGCATGCCCATTTAATACTACAAATTAGACCTACTTATGCAAACAGGAACCAATCCACACACATGCCAAAATCATTAAAAATATTATATTTACATACATAGAACAAATTATTTTGTGCAATATTGTAAATAGATTTTATTAAAAATAGCCTAAAATTTTACAGTATACAAAATGTTGACAAAAATAGACTTTTTCTCAACACTGTCTCTGTGTGGATTGGTTCCTGTTTGCATAAGTAGGTCCAATTACTTCATAGTTACAAAAACAAAGCAGCGGTACTCTTAGGCCATGCATCGTAACTTCAATTTTAGTTCTTACAGTTCCTCAAGTAAATTGGTAACCTGAACTGCAGCAGATTAAATATCTGTAAGCCTACAGCAGCTTAAATCTTTGCAACTATTGTTCGACAATAGCAAATATGAGCAGTGTTAAGCACTGTTGTAGAGTTTGATGGGTAAGTGGGGTAAAGGGTAAAGGGTAAGTGGTAAGAGATTTGTCCAAGACACTCCAACTTGGTCCTCAAGTAGCAACGCATCTGTGGCCGACCTCAGGTAGAATTCTAGTCTCATCTAGGATCAATTACAGATGTCCATGATGTAGCAGCCGTCTACCATCAGGTAGACTACATACTCATTTACTGCTTACATCATATGAAAAATGGCAAAGGAATTGAATCATTATAAGACCATAGATAGTAGAATAGAAAAATGCATTGAGTCTAATGCAAATATATGGCGAATTATAGTTATAGTATTGTAAACACTTAGTAATTAATTTGCCTGTTTGTCTATTTGTATAATTTACATAACCACCACTACGTAATATAAGTATTTAAAAGCACACTCATTTCATAAGTGCAAAATAACACGACAATTGAAAAGATTCCGCTACGCTAAAATTGTCGTAAACAAAACGTGTTCTCGCAAGATGTCGGTAATGTTGTCGTGTAAAGTTATCACTAGCATTTCTTATAAAAAAATCAATTACTATCCTACAGAAAAACGGACACTAGTAAATGCGAAAAAGTTCTTATGCGTTCATGCGTCGAAGTGCGTATTGATTGATTTGATATATATTCGCAAACATCGGAATACTTCGCTTCACGTGCCTATAAAGTCCACATAGGTTTCTCAACTATTTTTCTTTCGTTGTTATAAGTGGCAATTTCTAAAACGTACATGACTTTGGAAAAATTTGAAGTTCATGCTTGGAATTAATGCTCCTCAGCCTAAGAGATCTATATTAATCGTGTTAGTGTTAGGTTATCACTAGTAGCAGGTAATTTGAATATAATTAGGTAAATTTTAATATTCTTACCCGAAAAATGGATCGTCTTCCACGTCGCCCATGAGAGACCCAAACAGAGACATGATTTAATCCTTGTATCTGGATTAGAGAACAATTATATATAAGATAAAGAAATACTCTAACTAATAATCACTAAGTACGCCAAAGAACATTTTAAGCTTACTCAGAAGGTATGAAAAATCGAAACCTCTAGCGAATGATGGATTCCACAACAAGCAAAGCACACGAACTGCCAATAAACAAATATTGCATTTTATTCTGTATCATGGGTCCTCAAAGATAAGCTAGCCGTACAGCCGCAGTATTTCAAAGGCAATAAATGGTCGTACAATCAAATATACTTTGGCTGTACTGAGTGCAGATGGCGACTGGATGGTTGTTATAAATTATAGCTTCGTTTTTTTACTGTATCCATTTTACATTTCAAAAACCAAATCATTGTGCTGGAAGACATACATTATTTCATCAAGATCTACGATTAGTTACTCGAAACTGTAGTCTGCCAACTTCGACAAACTTTTTCGACTGACTAACTCCGTACATTATTTGTTTATACATCATTAGATTCTACACAGTAGGAGCAGATTGTGTAATTAAAATGCAATGCTCTCTTAACCCGTTTTTATTAACATTTTCACAAAATAATACAATAACTAAACATCATCAAACAGTTGCGCCGACAAACCATGTACATAATCAACATTCAAGTTTAACACATTTGAACCACAGTACAATACAATAAAATTTTCACAATAAATTACATACAGCCTTCAAGTAACGTTTGGTTCTAAGTAGATTAATAATGTCGATTCCGATAGCGATGTGTCGGTATAAGGTCTTCACGTCCATGTCCGTGGAAGGTCCAGGCGGCTGAGGTAGGGTATGAAGAAAAAACCATATCCTGCAATCCATTTCGGCACTTTTTTACCGGAGCGGGAGGTTCCTGAAAATTAAACAAACACATTTTTATTTTAAAATTAGATTCCAGATAAGACTCGAGAAGGTAGACACATTTAATTCGACACTCTGGTTTGAAGGGTGTGGTAAGTGAAATATACTTATATGAGTCGTTTCGACTTCAAGGGTAGCAACCAATTTGCGGTCAACCTCAGGTAGGACTCTCATTTTGATTACAGATAACGAAGCGGCAGCGATTACTTTTAATAGAGGGCTGCATATTTTTGTTTCTTACTTATAACATAATTATGGCTAAAATAATTACAAAATACCTTAACAGGTAAAGCATCTCCTGCTGATTTTGGGACCGGAACATCCCCGATCTGGCCCATCACTTGTTCTACTTTGCTAGCCTGAACTTGGTTGCTTGGCGGATTGTTTACTACAGTGTCTCCTCCAACTCTCTCCACTGGGACTGGTGCAACCTTCGTCGCATGCGCTGGTGGAACATTTAATTTGCCCGCTGAATATGTACCTTCATCAGGATTTCTAACATTCTGTTGAGTATAGGATTGAGATCCTTTATATTGGTTGTAGATTTGTTGTAACTGACTTCTACTCGGAGTGCCGCCGACAGGCTTCTTTCCCATTAACGACGTCTTGCTTACGGTTGCTTTTACATTTACTGCTTTGAGATGATTGTGTCTAGATTTTACAGGGATCGGTTGTGGAGATAACGTTTGTGGAAGGCTTGGTTCGGGAGGGTGGTACATTTTCGCTGGCAGCATTTCTACAGGTTGACCTAAAGTATTGTATCCATAATTATACTTCTGTTGTTTCGCAGGTACGTACATAGTTCTTGATGTATCAGCAGGGAATATGGGTTCCTTGATCATTTGTTGCTGAGGTTGTTCATTGGAGTACGCAACTTCTTGAGCAGGTGTAGGTTGCGTTTGGTCTCCCGCTGTTTCCTCGTACATTACTGGTAAATTTGGTGCGCCTGAGTTTAAATCCATTATTTGCTGTTGTCCATACTGCTGCAGCTGTTGATATTGTTGCTGTTGACCACCTATTTGTTGGACACCGCCCTGTTGAAGTGCAAGTTGATGTCCCGTATTTGGATCAACTGTAGCCGAATAAATTTGTTGATTCTGTTGCGGTATCGCTTGTCCATACATATTTGGCGTATTTTGTGTTATTGGTGGAGCTTGATTCGCATCGGTTGCATGTGGGCTGTTAGGTGTTTGTTGGTTTGGGATTTGATTAACATTACTTTGAGAAGTCGGTGCTGCGTTTTGCTGCATGTTGTTTGGAATTTGGGAGTTTTGGGGAATATTTGAATGTCCTCCAATTCCTGGCTGTTGCATAGGGTTGAACATGTTATTACCGCCTTTTTCCATGATTTTATGCATCGTATCCATAGCTGACTGCAGATGATTGTCGGGGTTCATTTGTATAGCAATTGCCATTGGGTCAAAACCCAAGTCTCCGCCTTGCTTTACGCCTGGAAACATCTGGTTAAACTTAGCAATGCCCTGTGAGTGTTGACCATGTGGATTGGCATTCTGAGGGGTTGCCATTTGCTGAGCTGCCGGATTCGCCTTATTTTGTTGGGACCAAGGATTCATATTATTACTTGGCGTATTCCCTGGGGTATTCGAAGTGGGTTGCGTCATAAACTGATTTTGCACCTGTCCCGTAAATTGATTTGGCATTTGCCCTGTAGTATCCCCATAGCTTCCATAAGCCGCATTCATTTGTCGATGTTGAGCAGGTGGTATAAATGGCGTTAGGCCAACTTTACCATGCGGTGACTGAGGAGCGTCAATAACCATCGGGCCTGTTAAGCCTCGAGAAGGATCAAGAGCCTGGCCTTGGCCTTGCATGGGCATACTCTGAGATCTGGACTGATCACCTCGCATCATATTGACAATCTGTGGGCCGAATCCGAACATATTCCCGGACATTGGCTGCTGGGAGGGGTTTGTGGCGTCCGCCGGCATAGAGTACATGTTCTGATTTGGTGATACAGGAGTGTTATAGCAACCATGGCCGTGACAACAAGATCGTCTACAACCTCCGCAAGTTGGGAGTGGACTGCCCATACATGGCGCTGCTTGTTGAGGGTTCCCAAATAATTTCCCTAAACAACCGCTGCAATATAAATTTCTATTAAAATTGCGTTTGCATAAAGTATAAAAATAAACTTTCATCTCATGAATCCCACATATTTCATTTGAAGAGGAAACTTCTTAAATCATAAATCTTATCTACGTTAGTTATGGAACATCTGCACAAACTTTCATTTTCCGTACGTACTGAATAAGTGGACATTGTCAGTCAGTCAGTTGCTATTATTATGTACATAACGGTCTTACCAATCAGCACTCTGAAGTTGTTTCATCACACTGCCTAGTTCCCCTAATATTCTTTGCCTATCGAGAGCCATCACGTCGTTCAATTCTACGTTTACAATTTATTTATTTTGCCTAAAATACATTAATTTGGAATTCCAGCTAAGTTTGTTTTCTACTCATTACAAAATTTATTTTGCAAATGCCAAGTTGTCTTTTGTTTAAATAGAGAAATTTAATTATTTTTGAAATTCGCGCGCATGTAAATACAATGCCTATGATTTTTTTATATCCGTAATGGAAACTTTTATTATTATATTAGCTATAATTTAATTTGCATAATTACATAAAACAGATACAGAAAATTTAACTGAAATAAAATATTTAGCCAAAATAATTTATAAAATGTTGTAATAATTATAATATGTTTCAATTTCAAAATAATTTAGTACGTGAATCCGATTTAGTACGTCAAAACAATAGGGTTCAAATTCCACTGACTTGCGGAAAGTGTTTGTCACTTTTATTGGGTCCATTACAACGAAAGTACGTCTATAAAATTTATAAACATAGACACTAGTATTTGTGTGCTGATAATTTCATTGTTATCTTTGGATAATAATTACCTTGAGAATTTTATCGAAGGTTCAATATAAGAAACAAATTAATCGAATCGATTTCAGTGCGTTAATACAGGTCAACAAGTTAATTATTTCCGTGAAACTGTTAGCTCAGAGTATTTTGTACAAAATGGTTAAGAAAGT
>DWRA01000333.1:0-26979 GCA_018250295.1 Spathilepia clonius | reverse complement strand
ACAATAAAAGACATCATAAAACCTATAACGTTGAAGTTAATCATGTTTTTCTCTCAGATCAAAGTGCATTAAAGCTGTGTGAATTTCCAAATACCAAAAAACAATGTCAATTTAATAAACATTGTAGACCATGTTAAAATTACGTATATAGTATAAATCGCCTTTCGTGGATATTCTGTAATCAATTTAAAAATGTACAAATGTTTATAGTATGCTTTCTAGCAGCTCATCGTCAGCCCATTACTGTCCCACTGCTGCGCACGGGTCTCTCTCAGAGTGAGAGGGGTTAGGCCATAGTCCACTGCTCTGGCCAAGTGCGAATTGGTAGACTTCACACACTTTTTGAGAACTTTTTTTTCGAAGAAATCTCAAGTGTGCAGGTTTCCTCACGATGTTTTCGTTCACCGTTTATAGCAAGTGATAATCAATTTTATAATACGCACATGACTTAGAAAATTCAGAGGTGCGTGCCTGGGGTTTGAACCTTGGACCCCTCGACTGAGAGGTCGTAATTCAACCGCTAGGCTCTCACTGCTCATAGCTCACTAGCAGCTACATGTACTTATACGTAGTAAGATAGTATAAAAATCAATTAAATATATATTAAAATTTTAAAGGAAAAACGAATTGCCAAAAATTACGCTTACACATACACACAATTATTCGTATTATTAAACCAGCAAACAAGCATGCAGTCGATAAGATAGTCGATAAGATAATGCAGAAGAGTGATCAAAATCGCCCTTGTAGATCTGTAACCAGCTTCATATACGTGACAGAACAGGAGTTCTATAAATAAACTAGCAGTGTATTATATGCGTATATGTATACTATATCAGTAATAGTAGATACTGCGTGTAAAAGCCAAAATGTCAATATATAAGGACAACACACGAAGCCATAAACAGTGATTAACTCCTGCCTCCTCACTCTTTCACGAGTCTCGCTTGACACTTTATGTACGTTCTTTTGTCACATACCGCCAACTCGCTTTGACCTGTCGCCCTTCTTTAACTTCTTACAAGTTAAGAATAAGGACGGGTTTGTGTATGTATTGTCAAGGGTCAGCTTGTACTGGTAGTTCAATTGCTACACAATACTTGGTGAGACAATGAGAGCATTGAATATGCATGGTGGCATCGCGTTGCAATTTGGCCGGAACCGTCTTCTAATGACAGTGTGACAAAAATAACACTTAGTGCTTTACGCACTAGTGTTGACTACCGCGCTGTTAGAAAGCTGAAGTTCCTTCATTGTTGAGAAGTTTTTTGCACCCTATACGTATTTTATATGTTCAAAGTAATTAATGAGTAACTAAGAAGTTACTTCAAGTCATTTAAACATTTCAGTTGAGTGGAATCGATATTCTAATATAACTTCAAACCAGATCCTTGAAAGTCCACAAAATTATTTTATACCTATTGTATTATAGAATAATATTAAAAAATTAACGCAAACAAATAATTTATCAACTAAATAGCGCAGGTCATTTAAAATAACTACAAAAATATTCTCTACCCATTCATTTTTTTTACGTTGTTGGACGTCTGCAGTAGGTACATTTATTACTTATTTTTCAAGTCTAAAAAGTATTTCTTATTCACATGTGATACGTCAACAACATACCAAGCACGACGAGCCGCATGCAGGTCATAATAAAACGCTTAAAACACGCATCGTTTTTCTATGCAGTAGGTATGCGCGGGCGCAGCCCTTCGACAGCAACATAACCGTTCGCGTCAGTTATACAGAGGTACTTGTCTGCATTTGTGTGTGTATCGTACTAAATGTACAGTATAGTAGGTATATACAATTGTTTGCGATACTGTGTAAAGAAATTGAATGCAGCAGTACCTAATACATATTATTTATGCAAAATAACTGTACCTACTGTGTAAATGTAATTTATAATTTTATTAGAGTTTATGAGGTTAACTTACAATATTATAAGGAACCAAACGAGAATATGACAAACAAAATTTGATCTACAAAAATTATTACTGTCACCCGTAACGCCATCTATCGCTGCGATTATCATTTATTATAGATTTGTCGTCAATATCGTATTTTCCCTTACACAAACATGTATGACATCTGCCCCGTTACGGTGCAAAACGCACAAAAAGACAGTTAATCATCGATATAATCAATAGGCCGGAAGTCGAGCAATCTGCATAACAAATCAACTCAAATTCCTCCGATGTCCTGAACTAACGCAACAGGGTGACGGCACATGTGATACACATTGTGATAAATAATAAAGTTGTATAATAAAATATCGTAGCCTTAAAATTAAAGCGCTATTTTCTTCTTTTTCTTAAATTGAGTTACTTCACAGACTTACTCAAATTAATTTGTTTAAAAATCAAGTTAACGTATGCAACACAAAAAGTGAATAAAATAATAACGTTCGTAAAAGCAAACTCTAGTTTTACTATCACATTTAACGTAATTATGTACATAAATAAACGTAATTTTTGATTTTATAAAACTAAATAAAATTGATAAATTTATATTTTTAGTAATAAATAAAAGAACGATACTATGTTCACCTATTCGATAAATTAAGTGTCCAACAAAAATGTATTTAGCTGAGTAGCTAACAAATTACCATTTGCGATAAGATAGTTGTTTGATTATGTTGTTTATGTTAAAACTATTGGTCGCCCAACATCACCTCCGTTAGAATAGGTATTCTAACGGACTAAAACTACTACAAATGTATATCGTGTGCGTACATCTTAAGTCACTTAAGTAACCCCGGGTAACAGTATTAACATATAAATAACAAGTGATTTGAACTATTGACGGAATCCAATGGGTTTATTTATGGGGATGCATTTGCATACGCCAGTTGTAACAACCTAATGCACTGGCACCTGGTAGAAAAGGTGTTGCAGTCTTGGTATTACGTCTTACGCGAAAAATAATTCCATAAGAAAATAAATGTCTAATATTGCATAAATGTTTAATATAGCTACAGATAAAGGGCTTATATTATAATGTACTTAGATATAGTATAAAAACTCGCAAGACATAAGGAAGAGTACACGAAAACTAAAACACAGAAAATTTAATTGATCATCAGCCTAGCCGAGCATTGAACCTGGAATCCTACGTTCAAACATGATAGTCAACAATTGTCATCAGGGTCTTAATAAAAAGTGAAACAATCCGTCATTAAATGGTAGGGATACTTTCAGCGATTTCTGTCTTACCGTCGCCGTTGAAAATTTGTTATTTAGTGTGAAACATACATAAAAGCGAAGTAGCACCCTTGTGTTATCGATTTGAATATACATATGAATTTTAATTCAAATTACGTTTGAGCTGTAATTTCTTGGTACCTCTGCGATGAGAATTCCTTTAACATTTAAAATTCAACATTTTCAGGTTATACATGATATAAACTAGTTTGTATCCTACATCAGCGGCTTATAATATTTTGTACATATTTGTTTCTAATAACAGTACCGGGGCAGCTGCACCACCTAGGTGCAAAACGCAGTAAACCAATAATTGTATAAATCTATCGTTGCCTTTCATTCTGATGCTAATGTCGTTTGAACAAAAACTCATCGCTTGAATCAATGGCACATTTGAATAATTTGCAGATAAATCATCGGGCGGTGATCATGCCAATTTTACTACCTATCACTAAGATCAATGGTGTTTTGAAGGTACAGCTGATGCAAATTGATTTACATTATTTATTGCTATTTGCATTTATGTGCCATAAATAGGTACTGTAGTTATTCAGTAAATTCAGTAAGTTACTTTAATCTTTGTTATTATTATTGTTATTTGTACACTAACTTCAAGTGTAATAGCTTCTTAAATCTTGTAATTAACTTTGCATTCTGGAGTTATAAAATGACTATTGTTATACAACAATACAATTTTTCAACACTGAGAATAAAATTTTTTAGAATAAGTTGATAAATAATTTTAGTTGATTATAATTTTAAATGTAATCTGTACAAACTGAACATTATAATATTTTTCTACGAATTTGTAATTTTATGTGAGAACATAGCCCTTTATAAGTGGTAGTATGTTAATACTTTAAACTTATCTATCCAAATATCAAATTAACTAAACGCTACATTTCTGTCAACGGAACATATAATTAAGCTAATTTTATTGCTGTGAAACAACGACATCCGTGTACAAATTACTCTTTGAACGCCCTTCAAACTGATGTCTATCGACTACCGTACGACAAAAACAATAGTCGCTGTTGTGAAAAACAATAAATTCGCTGAATAATAGTTATCGAAAAATAAGCCAAAACATTATTGTCATCCGGAAAGCATAAAAGTATTTCAAATTGCCGAGACAATGGACGGAGACAATGGGCGAGCAAGAAGGGACCGAAAGCGATTTTTTGTCGAAAAAAATAATGTTTTTTTGCGATCGCTCCTTCCACAACAATCAGTGCACCGCCCTCGTTTGCTCTTTTTTTAATAACGGACCCGAGGACTGTTTATTTCGTCATTTTATAGTTTCGTTGTTTTGCCGGGCGACCGATGCTATTAGTAATGTGTTTTTATATTAAAAAACAAGTCGTAAACGAGATAACGTTTTGGAAAAAATGCAGTAAATGTTTGTCGGCGTTAGCTCCGCAATATCGCCTCATCTCGTCGGTTGAGTAAATATTTGATTAAGAAGATAGTCCCACTTCTACATCTGTTAATGATTTTAATGTTTTACGAACATACCTCACCGCCTTTACGAAAATTGATTTTTATTTTTTAACATAATTAAATATGGCACTGAAGCAATTCACAAATAGTAGCTACAACCGAATGTAATCATATTATGTCTAGAATATTAAACTTGGCAGATATCAAATAGATACACCAATGCTGAAAGTTTTGACTTTTGTGTTAGGATAACTGCCAGAAAATTAGACCAGTAGTCAATCTATATTAATAAGAATCAAACTATTTATTAATAAAAAAAATATTTTTCTACTCTTACTATTTAAAATATTGCATGTATTGCATTAATTACATAGCCTAAAATTTAAAATTCAATAGCACATCGGTTCGACCCTTAACCACAAAATTCTTTAGAATAACAATTTAAAAAAGGTCATAGGTGCATATTCAAAATAAAAATGTAACATTTAATCAATTCAATTAGTCCGCGGTAGGCCGAGGTAAAGGCTTCGCGTAACGGCCGACGTTTCCGAAAACCGTAAAGGAAGTAATTACATATTCTAATCCAAATCTGAACGCCCGGTTCATATGTCACACAACAAAAACTTTATACGCAAACCTCATAACGGTTACTCTTTCTTCAACCGCCTGAGAAAAAAACACACCGCTAACCGTATTTCTAAACAGGAAAAAAATCGCATGCTTCCTTATAAAATGCATAAAAATAATATTTAATAGCAAACGAAAACTAGCCTCTAACGACTAGCAACAGGGTACAGTTTAGAAGGACGGCTCCCCGACATCATTTTAAAATTTATGCACGCATTTGCATAATGTGCATAGCCCCTAAATTTTATTGAATAAAAAAATAGGATGGGTAGAACTTTTTTGCATAAATTCTTACAAAGGAAACGGGTTAAACCATTCAGGAAGTAAAATGTCGTGGATCCGCTTGCGTCGCGGGTTAAAAATCAAAGTTCAACGGTTAATGGACGCGATTACGTGCCGTATGCTGATGTAACAAAAAACAGAATTGTGTAACGCAATAGAAATTGTTACGCCGTTTCGCGCGCTACCCCTCGCGCGATGCACAATAAGCCAAAATGTACCTGACTATAATTTATGCGAGAATATTAAGAGAAATGTACCTGCCCTTTTTGAATATTAAGTGCAACCTAACCCCTGACATTATTGAATAGGGTTAAGATACTATTTGAATGGGAATAATATAAAAAAATGCAAATAAACTATCCCCACATCTACGAGGGTTACAGGTATGCGCGGATCGTACGAAAAAAATCGCAACCGTATCGAATGCACAGAAAGTACGGCATTTATTTGTTAGAAACTTGAGTGCAAACATTAGGGTTTTACATGGGGAGCGGCACTTGTCACCTTGGCGTATAATTTGGGTGTGTACGGATTCTTTCTTATGCATATTCGGTCGGGGGTCGCGCATAGATAGTTCTTTTTAATAACGTTTTTTTTTATTATGGGTTGTATGCAAAGATTTATTGTTCGGCTCGGGATGTGCGTGAGAATGGAACGAGATAATCGAATTTGCTTATAGACATCGCCCTAGCCAACCCTTTAGATCGATTGAAAGGATTCATGGGAAAGATGTGAATATTCAAACAAGGTGTCATCTTTGTGAATATCGATTGCCGTTGCGTCCTTTATAAGGAGCATGGGAATTGATACAGTGAAAAGGAAGAGTCTGAGCTTTTTTGCATAATCTATCGGCTGCGACCGTCTTTGTTCGCCACTAACGGTATTTCTTGAAAGGGTTGATCTTAAAAAATGTCGTTAAAAACTAGAACCGTTACAATTTTTTTAAGTAGCTGGCTACTGTCCGGTGTTTCAATTGTCCGCATAGACACTGGTAACAGTATTGTTTTTTGACGTTTTGTCAACACGTCAACATAACAGTATCGTGCGTACTCGGAGCGTTTTATGACAAGTGTCGAACAAAAGAATATTTGAATTATAATGTGGAATTAATGCAAATCGGAGCATAAATTGTGAGGAACATATTCATAAAATCTTTATCGTGGGCGGCTAAATACGCCTAAATATTCGGTAGATGATTATTATATTGTTATTTTATTACCTCTTAATGTTTTGGTAGTTATCCAAGTGATTGATGTCTTGTTCTTGTTCGTCTTAACTAATAATCTAAAATTATTACGGACTATAAATAACATTATGAATAATAAATGCTTTTATTCATATTATTTAGACCTACTTAAATTATAATTTTTATACATTTTTTGCGTTCACTTTATTCTACAATTACTTTTTCTAAGAATATTATTTAAAGAAAACTACATATTTCAAAGTATTACACAATGTTTTGAACATTAACAAAGATTTAAGTCAAAATTTACTGTAACCTTTTTTTGTCAAAAAGTATTTTTTTATCAATGTCGGTATTTTGCTCCAGTTTATGTAAGGGTTATTTTGTCCAAAGCAAATAGTAGTAATACGTCAGCGGCGCAAGGTTGTGATGGAACAAAGCAGGAGTTGCAAAAAGTGCGGCCGTAAAGTAATTATGTTAAGCGTTGCGGTCTGTACGGGGTGTTTAGAAACTGGTTTAGGGTTACTTACATACCAGTTTTTAGTTAAAATGGTCAAATATAAAAATAGTGTCAATTCTAAAGGTTGATTTGTTCACCGCAAGCTAGCTGTACAGCAGCTGGATTTTTTTTAGAACAATATGCAGTAGGTATCTTGCGTTTGTACATACAATGTTCTTCATAAATATATTACGAAGCACAATATAAGTATTCATAATCAAAGCCTATCGTTATACTATTGCTATGAAACTTTATCAAATTGGTCGATGCTCAATATTCAAACAAACGGGCAATTTGACAAGAATAAAAAAAATATCGTCCACTCATATATAGAGAGCGCTCATTTTCAATTTTATGACACTAGAGATTCAAACGCCAACACGCTGTGCTGTACCAATTTTCGTAGGTCCGGCTTTCACCGGCTCGTAAAGAAATCGTCAGCAAACATTTTAATGTGTTCCGCATTTTTTGCTCCAATAAAAACGGCATATTGTCCGGTCGTCACGCGAAGGGTTAAATTATGCAAACTGGGCCATAAACGAACTGTAACCAATCTACGTCCACTGATTCTTGACGAACGATGAATATTGCTGTTCTATTATTTGAATATTTGACAGTCAGTAAAGAATTACCGTTACCCGGCGACAAAGTGCGAGCTTTGTGCAATACAATGTAGAGCACTTGTATTGAAATAAAGTAGCCGCGAAAAAGATGCGCAGTCTTATCTATTTCTTGTACTTTACTATGAAGGGTACTTTTTAAACGTATATTCTTGTAAATTTTTTTTTTTAGAAAAACATTCGGTACTTATATTTTTGAATACATATTATCATAGTTATCATATTCTCGAAGCTAAGCTAATTTTAAAAAATACTCATTTAGTAAAAACGTTAACAAAAATGTAGTACGGAAAGTATTAATTTCTATATTTATATTTTAAGATTATTTATTTTTTAATACAAATACTTTCATGGTTCCTGGTCTAGTTGAGTGATGAATTGGAGATCCTGATGGACTTTGACCGTAGTTGTCTATTTGCAGATCAAATGACACTATCTCAATAAGTGAAGCACGTGGTTCCTATGACTATGTCTTTTAGGCATAGCTACTGATTAAATTATTTAATATGCACATTTTTGAAAAATGTCCCGATGGGGATTAAAATTGGTAACAGCTTTCAAAATATAATTTTGACTCGTACTACATAGTGTTCCAAGTAGCGATCTATTTAAATTAATTGCGAACAACGTTACCAAGTTAATTTACAAAAAAATATATATTTATTAAATTCAATAATATTTAATCTTCAAACATTATTGACCCTCGAAACAAACAGTAGCGGTTTATCCGAGTTATTAATATTAATTTTATATGTGGGCGATAAAGTTTTGTGTATTGATGAGCGATTTGCATACTTGATTCGGGTAATCTTTTTGTTTGAGTATGTGTGGTTTATTGTTATAGATTTACGTTTCAGTTATTTATCAACGGCAATTATGATAAAACTTTTGTTAAATGTTCTTTGCTTATAATTCGTGAGTATTGAAATCAAATTGTAATTAAGTTAATGTGACCTGCTTAGAGTTGAATTGTAGTAGGGTCCTATGCAGTCCACTTGATTAAATAATCACAGCCACCCAGAAAAATGTGATCAAGTCGTATAGGAACTTAACACGATTACAAATCCGTAGCCAATCCTCTAAGTCATGCTGCGAACTACATTACACTCTGATTATTAATGAAATATAAAAACAAGTCTTACCCTTTAATAAAATACAGTTAAAAGTAAAGAACGTATTAATAAGCTCTAATTAGCACTGTAGGATATAAAAGCGACAAAGTTTCAAAAAACAAGAGACGAGGCAATTAATAGGGATGGTGTACTTTTGAGAATATAATCTTCCATCGCGACCTTATCGGCCGCAATAAAAACATGGACAAATTGCCGTCGCGGCAAGTGCGGCAGCCGCACTGAGCTGCGTTCACATCGTATACATGTCGGATCGTAATTGAATCGTGTTAAATACGTTTCTTAACGAGATCGCGATACCGTGGCCGTGGCTTGTCGGACTTCTGGATTTTAAATTAAAAATAACATTGTATTCAATATTTTTATGTAGTAGAAGTAACTAGTAGCATAAAGTACAACAATGGTCCATGTTGCCGCAGTGTAACAAGCGCCAATTATAGTAAGAATTCTATCTGCAGTCGATCAATAAATAATGCTACTGTGAACTAAATCTGAACATCTAAAATAACAACTTCAATGCATTCTTCAAACTAAACACGGAAGTACTGCTTCTAGATTAAAACAGTACCACGATTTTTATTCGTACAACTACATAAACAGACAAACACTGATTTTATAAAGAAAACTAACAAACTACTAATTTAAACAAATGTACCTCACAGGTGCCGCATGCAGTACAAGTCGGTCAAAAGACCACTGTTGTATTTTCCCAAGACAGCTGGATTTTGTCATAAAGTCATATGTAATGGTAAAAGATGATAGAATATTCTGTGGTTCGACTCCGGAAGCACCACCGCACCACAGCACCACTCCTATTCCAACTTAACAACAGTGTTATTTGTACTGCTATTTTCCCATTTGAAGGATTTCGTAAGAGAGACGTACTAATCCGATGCAATACAGCTTAGTCATCCGAGTTACTCATGTTATCCGATCGATTACAGACGTCCATGGGCGGCAGTAACCAACCACAAACTTAAAAAAATGTAGTCGCAACGCTTGGCGGTGCGTGTAATAATATAAACGCATGTAGACTACAGCAGAAGAATAACTTTGCGCAGAACTTTAACCTTCACTATCCCTTAGTCTCCTCTTATATAGCTACACACCATATTGATGCTACAGGCATTATAATGCATGTCATTCCATACAGGAAGAATAAAAAGGTAAGTTTGTCAGCGTCGTTCAGTGAATTATGGAACGTGTTCAGTCTTATTGGAAACGAGTTAAACGATTTGTATAATTTTAATGACGACGAAATTAATTCAGATGTATAATATTCGTTACAACAGTCTGTTTTGTTCCGTATATTTTGCTTTGGCTTTAATAATTATGTCACCTGCTAGTGAGGTCAATAAAGGATATAAAATTTTATGGCCTCTAAATCTTATTTCGAACTGGTATTTTTTGACAAACTTTGGTGGGTACACACGTTGACGTAGTATCCTTATCTTATTTGAAAATGTCACATTATCATCGGCAACGCTGCATAATTGCTTTACCTGAGCAACTTACATATATGAGATGTATACCTAACGTAAAACTCAAGGAGTAAATCAATCTTTTACTTATATACCTTAATAACTTTATTTAGATGTGTATTCGATTTGTTCTATGCATGAACGCATATTCTAACAAGATTTGAAAAATCATGTAGCATTCAGACTTTTCCGTTTCTTACCTTGAGGTTCTGCATAAATAATAATTTAGTTATACCGACATAAATATTAGTAATGATTTATTTTTTCCATGTTCATATACTTTTTTTACTACATATATATAAAATATTTTATAATATTTTTAACACGCCTTTGTCGTAAACCTTTATATAATTATTTGCTATACAAAGTATTATACATGATAGAACTTTCATTAATCAACAACTTACTTACAGAGATCAACAACAGATAAGATTAGAGTCCTAACTGAAGTCGACCACAGAAGCATTGCTACCGTTGAAGACTAATTTCGATTGCCTCGGTTAACTACATCTCTCTTACTGTATCACTCAGACTAGAATACAGCAGCGCTTAACATTGCAGCGGAATCAAATTATAACAGGTTCTTTCAAAACCCTCCTAAAATCTCTAACCTTTAAGCCCTCTTAGTCCCCGGCACCAGCTGTTTTCGCAGATAACATGTTAGTATTGAAGAAATACATTGTGACAGCCTTGATTATTTTCACTCCTAGCTTCGGCTTCCCTTTATACAATTAATCGATTCAATCTTAGAACTATACAGCAGTAATTCCGTAAAGTTATTCATCTCCTGCAATCACATCTAAGCACTGCAAGTTGTGATATTGTACAGGTAATAATCCTTAATGTATAGTTTGTACAAGTAACCAAATAGAAAGCAATAATTTTGAATTTACAAACATTGTCCGTTATTCTGTTTATATTTCATATGCATATTATAAGATATATTCGCGCTACCGTACAAAATTCTTATACCTCGTAATAGCTTTATCGGTCATTCTTATCGACTCGCTTATTCGTACCAATACGAAACATTAACAGAATTTATTATTGAATTAGAAATAGTTGGAATGGCCAATCTAAGTGGAATGTTATTTATTCAATAAACGGTCTAAGTTATGAGCTGCCTTATAAGGGCTTGCTAATTACACTTGGAACAGTATCGTAATTGTAACAGGTTTGTTTTGGACTCATTGTAAATGTCAATGTAATTTAAGACGATTGTTTACAAATTATAATTGTGATATTACCTACTATAATTTTGCCTTAGCCCTTAGCCCATAACCTTAGCCTTTAAGTTATATAATAATATGGACTGTGGCATGTTTGCAAAGTTACCCTATAAAATTTATTTTATTAAAGGAAAATCTTTTCCTCCTTTCGATTTTATTTTTATGTTTCGTAGGACTTATAAAATAACTAGTAGTTTCTGAGTTAATCGCGATCAAAATCGAATCTAGAAATCGTCTAGCGATAGAAATATGATCAAACACTCGTTACTAAAAATATATACTGCATAGATATTTGCAGGATACTTATACGTGTCTCAGATGTTGTAACCAGCTCTGAAGTAATTTATCCACTACTTAACTTGCGGATACAAAACAAAATGTTTAGCGATTAACAACATAAATTCAAAAATTCCTACACAATAAGCCACAATTTCGGCAAAAAATTAATTCGAAAATGGCGGCTTGCGCTGCCGGCAAATGACCGCTCCCGGTATCGATGTCTCGATACGTATAATCGATACTTATAAATCGGGCGGTTATGTCGATAACATCGCTGCGCCTGCGGCTACCGGGCGACGGCTAAGCGACGATTACTTGCCACTCGTCTTATTGCCTCCCTGAGGACACAGACGGTATACAAGACGAGACGTGGCAATACATAACTTATGAAGAAGCTTTAAGATTACAGGTAAATAATAATTTCTCACAGTTACAGTCTAAATAAGTGTCCATAATATTAGTGTAATAAAAAAGGGGCACCTAAAATAAAACTTCACGACCTATACATAGTTAAGCGCGACGCAAGCCATAAAAGAATTTATTTGTTTGCGAATTTGTGAATGTCTTCCTTGTATATAATAGTCTCTATTAAGAAAACTAGATTGTTAAAGGATTATTAATTTGGTTTTGAAATTGGCCACAATTACATGCAGATGACTCAAAGATTCATCAAAGGTTTAAGTATGTATTCATTGACTACAGTTCTAATAAGAAATGTTGAAAAATATTTTAATAATCAATATCATAATAATGCAAAGACTATATAATTACATCTAGTGTAAGAAGAGACAAGTGCTTTGTCGTAAAAATGAGGACGGATAGCAAAAAATACTTCCATTTTGTACCCTGTTGAACTACTGTTCCCCCTATTTCCGCTATGCCAACGATGCAAGATTATCGATAAAATAATTAAATGGTTACTCTCCAAATCGATTCCCGAGTGTTGTTATCGAGCTGTGTTATTTGTTCCCTTTTTCGGCGCATAGTCGACTGGCCGGTCAGTAACAGCTTCGGCTAAATCGCTTGATGCTCGTTCTTTATTTTTTATGCACAGGTTGAAGCGATGATAGTCTAGTGATATTCAATTCGAGCACAGGAGATCTGGGATGTGATCCTCGTAACACTGACTTTGAGCTATTATTTACGTTTTAGAAATGATTGGTGATTTGCATTTATTTAGCTAATGTATGTACGACCACTTTAGTCTTCAGAAGCGTAAAAGCATCTGCGATCAGCGTTACAGAAAGCGTGTCAAGAAACCAATATGCCAAAGGTTTTTCATAAAATTCTCAAAGTTATGCCAAATTAATTATTACACAACGCAACATAAATTAAACTAGCAAATATATCGATATTTAATAAAGACGTTTTATACTCGTAAGTGATTTAAAATTATTCTAATAAAACACTAATAGCGAAAGAAAATTATTTTACTACTAATTGTTTCTAATAAGTTAAATAAAAAGAGACAACAAACAGATGGTCAATGAAAGCGAATTAATAAATATACGAGTATGTTAATTACTAACTTTGAATAGAACTTTCTATTTTGAAGTTATTTTTAGTCGTATAGGCCTAGAAGGCTACTGGCTAATATATTGTCTCATTTTCATAATTTTATAATTTAACGAACGTAATCCTATTAGCTAAATTTATCACGTCACTTATAATTATTGATTTTTTTAACAACCTATTAATGTTCAATTTATTGCTTTGTTTAAAATTCTAAAATTATATTATTGATATTTTTATAGCCTATTTATTTTTTTTAAATAGATACGAATCGTTTTATTAATATAATTATGTGGGTATATTTACTGATTTACGTGGGTAGCGCAATTTATTATTAATTAGCATTTCAATGAAACACCTAAATGAGACTATTTTTGCAATTAATTATAATAAGATAAAGTTGTTTCGTTGATATTTCCCAAGTTACAAGCATTAATCAGTGTAAAATATAATGTTTCAAACCTATTATTGTTGTAGTAAATAGTTATAAATATGTTACGTGCGCATTAAAAAATAACCACATGCCATAAACCTATACGTTTGGGAATTCTTTAAGAAAAAAGGTTCATGATCATAATTGTGTGAACTCTACCAATTCACATTTAATCAGTGCGGCGGACTATAGCTTAAACTGTAGTTACTCTGAGAAGAGACCCGTAGTAAAAATGACACAATTTCTAATTGTAAACAGCCTTATTAGAATAATTTAAAATGAAACACTATAATCATTGTTATAGTAAAAATAATAATAATTATCCCGTTTTAGTAAAAAATCTTTTGACAAATTGAAACTTACTTTTTTAAGATTCTAATAGTAAACGAGCTTGCAATCTATCTGATGATACCCACTGCCCCAAATGGACGTCTATTTTCAACCCTAGATTAGAATCCTACTTGAGGTCGACCCCAGCTGCTTTGCGACGACTGCGGACTAACTTGGAACATCTCGAATAAGTAAGTCTTCCTTACCACACCCCTTTAAACTAGAATACAGTAATGCTTAACACTGTTGCTATTAGGCAGAAATAGGTGTGGCGGTGGGGGCACCGGAGGCGAACCACAAAAGGTTCTACTAAAGGTTAGTATGACAGATACCGATGGTCAAAACATCTGCCAAAACCAAATTAAATATAAATTAGAGCCAAATAAACATTAAAGACAGACCATAATAAAGGAATCCTCAATAAAACGGGTGACACATTTCTTAATTTGGCCCAAAGTGGATACGAAGCATGCGCCTGCGCCCGACGTCTTAATTGTGTCTCGATACTGCTGTGATTTATAATGCCTCCTAAACGTATTAATGCCTTTGTCGGCACCACACTTATCGGGGGCTTAGGAGCGGCTTCCGCTGCTCTGCTGCCTTTTTGTACCTTTACACAGTATTGTGAGTAGTTGACCCGATATCTTGTGTTTTGTTGGGTAAAACGCGGGAAGAAGAAATAGATTGTATGTTCTTTAATTATAACGACTAGCTTGGACCTGCGACTTGGCTCACGTTTTTTGTATACCTAATCAACCTGGCATATAATCATCGACAAATGACCATTCCAGCACATGAACGTCCACAACCAACTTCAACGAGGTACCCTAAGATCTAAGGATTAATACCTCGTCAATATGTTGCGTTGTAATGCCTAATGCTTGCGTGTCTTATCTATGTGTTGCACAAAGACAACAGAACTTTTCATGAGTTGACTGGCCGCCACAGTTGATAACCATAAAATGTATTTCATATTCAACGTAGTAGTATAAGTTGCTGTTTTCTAGCATGATCTTCCAACTTCTTCGAGAGCAGAAGCGCATCAATGATCAAGACAGGTGATTCTGGCTCCATTTCAGTTCAAAACCTTTGAATACATGGTGGGATGTATGCTTCTTTTCAACTTCTGTTAAAAATGGTAGAAACTGTATGCATAAAAGACTTCGGACGTATGTATTTGCAAAAGTTTTGTAGTACACAACTTTGCGGTCTACTTCTGTTCTAGTATGTACGTTCTATGCCCACCGCTACGAATTACTAAAGATTATATGTACTTTTAAAATCAATCGACGCACGAAAAGGTTGAAAAAGGATAATTTAGAGCAGAAGGAGCGTGAGAGACGCGAGTGATGAATTGACATGTTGCGGGCCATTAGGGCGCGATAAGGACGCATTTAACTCAATCCTCAGAGCCGCTCCGTATAAATACAGGATGCTCAATATGAAATGGAAAGTTATAAAAAGTATTTTTTGAAACTGTTGTAACGATCAAGTTTACAGTCCGCCACAGTAAGTGGCGGTCCACCTGTGATATGTGATAACTCCAAATAGAACAAAAGTCCTCTCTGAAATTGGTCACATTTGTTTTATTCACCCAGTCGTTATCTAGAATTCCAAAATATCACATTTCCTTCATGATTCTACTATCTTTAAGTATATTTTCAATAATGAAGATAATTTATAAATCATCAGCAAGCAGTGCATTTTGATCCATGGTATTCATTGCGGCTTTTTGAGAAATGTAAAAAAAATGCAAATACAGTAGGAATCCTACAGAAACTCGTTTATAGAAATGTTGCTACAGTTAAAAATAAAATTAGGGTTCATCACACGAGAAAGAACTATAATTATAACTTTTTAATTTAAATAACCAATATAAATAATTAATAGAGCCATAGAACACCCTGTACCGCGCGTGTAGTTTATGAGAGAGCTCGACCAGTAGCCAGTTAATGAGTTTCGATTTCCGTCAATAGTCTTAACCACTACTTAGCTGCTCTACGCTCAGTATTTATCATGGTACCTAAGATACTATGAAAATAATTCTTGTGGAAATATTTTTAAAACAAATACTGTATCTACATATATATAGTCGCATACTAGGAATTTGTGTGTTATGAGTGTTGTAGATAAACACATCGACAAGTTCGCAAATGCTAACACTAACTAGAACATATACCAAAGTTACTTTCTTTCTATGTAAGTGGGGATCGAATGCTAGACTTATGTTCGGTAGACTCCTATCATCAATAGTAGTTGGGTGGTTTAAATATAGGAACCTATTAAAAAATATATTCTTATTGGAATATTCATTTTAAATTTCCTTATTGGTTTGCCACGATTTTGCATAAAACAATTTTACAATTTTTTAAATGAATTTTTAATTTACACTTGACAGGGTATGTGCGTGATATCGGTACAGTAAAATAAAAAAATTAAGTAACGAAAAAGCACATCAAGAGTGTGGCCGAAAAATACCTTTACAAATGAATGTAAACCAGTAATAAAATATTTACCCTATCAGCGTGCAACTGATAAGAATCCTGGATCTTCAAGTTTATAAAAACATCAAAATACAAATCCAAAAACAAACTCAAGTTCCAAAAACGTTAATCAACGCCCGTCACATCGGCATTCTCTATTTATTTTTAATTTATCCTCGACGATTTTAGCTTATCTGTGGTTGAGAGAATAAAAATCCTCCGTATCACACCCTCACAGCATCACATCAATACGGTAGCTTAATTTATTCCGTGTCGCATGTAACGTGGGCACAAAAGGAGAAGTAAATCTGAACGTATGAATAAACTTATCGGCATTAAAGGCACCGCCTGCACTCGGCCCGTCTCGTTAGAGATTCGTCGGGACCAATCTGTTGCATTAACATGTGCCTAATTATTATACCGGCCCTGCTACCGGAGCCAATAAATATAACCTCTGACATGACAGATAATATAACGGGCTTCCGATATTGGGGTCTATTAAAAGTGCATTTGGAAAATAATGTCACATAGTTTGTTACACAATTTTGTGAACATTATGGAGCTACGAAGATGTCTTCACGATATTTTCCATCGATATTTTTATATATTCGGTATAGCAATTGCAACTCTTGTTAGAATTCAAAATAATCTACAAAACTTTATAGTTCCACTGCTGGGTTCATGTCTCTTCTCGATGTGAGAAATATATAAACTAGAATCCGCTACGTTGGCCAATTGTGCATTTGTAAACTTTACACACCTATGCAAACTTTTTTTACAAAACTTTCTGACTCATAGGTATATAATATGTAACTTACCCTTAGATAGTTTTATTCAATTTTAATAAAAAAATACTAATTTCTAATAAGCAACGTCGAACTCCAAATCTTTAGCGTGCAGTGCCGAATTTCAAATCACGTATACAGGTACCCATAAAACTTATCAAAAAAATAAAATAAGCACAAATCTTTTAAGATAATACGTCAAGATTTTAAGACTGTGCAATAAAATTGTGATAACGACAACGCCAGTTGGTAACAAAAAACTTGACCCTGTCAAGATTTATTGACCATAATAAGCGCTTATACTGATGTATCAATCAATTGCATCCGATGGAAATTACTTACGTTCGAGTTAGATTTTTTAATAAAGTCCGATACGATTTTGTTAAAACCGGCCAAGTGCGAGTCGGACTCGCAGGCGAAGGGTTCCGTAGCATTATCATTGAATAATAAATAAAGTTGAACAGTTTTCCAACTACTAGAATAAGTTTGGTTTATAATATTGTATGAATTACAAAGTTATGTTATTCGGTTTTGAAGTAGTACTATATCTCAAAAACTGTTAACCGTATATTATTCGAACCAATTTTCGTTGAAAATTTTCCTTGATATCTACAACATATGTTTTATCCAGATTTTTCACGCTCTTAGTTTAAAAGTTAGAGGAGGAAAAGACACACAATTTACTGCTTTGAAAGGGCTTATCTCTCAAACATCAACTTTGAGAAAAAGTGGTTTTAGGAACCTCAATGTCATTTTAGAAGAACTTTCTATAAACACCCCACACGTGACGGTAAGATGATTTTTTTTGAGTTTCAGTTCCATGTATGGGGAGCCTCCCCTAAATTTAATATATATTTTTATTTTTGTACATAATTCGGAAAGCGGTTTACAGAATACACTTACCTACAAAGTATCAACTTTGTAGTCTTAATAGTTTCCGAATAAAGTGTCTGTGACAGACGGACGGACAGACAGAGAGTCATGACGAATCTATAAGGGTTCCGATTTTTGCCATTTGGCTACGGAACCCTAAAAACAAAATCCTCCGCTGTAATTTCCTGGTTAAGAAGCTTATTAAATGAATTCAAATTATTGTATTAGGGAGATATGTCGAGCCAATTCACAATAACAAAATGTAACTATTCTGTGAAAAATATAAGCAGAGTTATTGTTATGTAAATATTAAACCACTAAGTTTTTCTTCCATCTATATGCCTGTATATTTACATTAATATTAAAATGGCTAAGGGGTCCTTTAAGCAAAATAATAGTTAACAAATCAACAACAACAGATACTCGCAAAAAGTTTTGTGATGGACAAGATACAACTTTTTAGACATATGTATATCCTCACTACTGGATAGGCACGAGTTAGTACAAACAGTAACAGTAGTAACAGTTGCAGATACCTTACTTTATGTTCAATTATACCATGGACCGTAGTTTTATAATTTACCACAGTATGCACTTTTACACTAAAAGCTAAGTGCAGGAGCTAGATAGAGGCGTCAGCAGATACGAGTGAACTGCTAGCTAATTAGCGCGCTCATTAGCGCCTGCGCAACTCTGTCTAGTTTCTGCACACATTTTCTTAAATACTCGATATTATCCTTTTCAATATTTGTTTTGTAAGCCCACATTGAAAAAAAACAGAGTCCTGGTACGGTCGGATTCGATCCCCGACAGATACCAACCGATAAGAAGGCATCTAAATAGTGAATTTGAATTTCGAAACATACCATATGAAATTACCAAAACATATTAAGCCGCGTACCTATTAGCGAACTGTAACTGTAACGGTTGTGGTTGCTGTGCTATAGGGTGTGTAGGAGTTAGAGAGCCTGTCGCGTGTTAGATTTTTTGTAGATTTGAAAGGTGGTAGAACCCTTTGTAGTTCGACTCCGGCGGCACCACCGCCACATTTATTTCTGCCTAATAACAGCAGTGTTATACGCTGCTGTTTTCTGATTTGAAGGGTGTGGTAAGGGAGATAAACTTAACGAGGCAGCGAGTCTACTACTGACGGCCTTTATTTTATGTTACAATAAACATTATGATAACATTCAGTTCTTAAAAATTAAAATAAATTGTTCTCTCGCTATTAATGCGTAACTTTGCTACTACTTCATAATATTAACTCAGCTCGGCAGCTGAACACGTCTCTCCGATCAGAGATTGACACTAAATAGGCGATTAGGCCAATTTGCCGTCAGTAGCCGCGCTACTGGTCAGCTAACACTGTGAGTAGCGCCGAGTATAGGAGGCAATTCGCCTAGCAATACCCGGTAGCGACCGCCTCGGCAACGCCCCTGCCCGAAAGGGACTTTGTATAATAAGTAAGAAACAGGGTTGCCAACACAGCCTATTTTAAAAATTATTATAATTTTTTGTGTTAAGCTAAACATTTTTATAGCAACACAACTTAGTCGTTAGGTTAAACGAGTCTGTGGCCGACCGCAAGTAGGTCTTTAATTCTATCTGTAATTGATTACAGATGGATTGCAGTGGCCACTTACTATCACTTGGACTACATGCTCGTTTACTTCCTTTATACCATAACAAACTGTATCAACGCAAAACAAGAAATATTCCAACGTCGTTAGTTACTTTCACACTTATATTTTAATAAAATCCACAAATGTCTACATATTACGTAACGATTAAAATAATTTATCAAATACAAAAAACTCAGGCTGAAGTTACTAATTAGCACTTCGTCCTACGGCCCATAGATCTATCCCTTTATCTACCTGCACTACTAAATGTTCCTTCGGCCACTCTCGCGCTGCCAACCATGTCCACATTGATTGCTCTTTATTACTACCTTTACTGTAAGATTAATCTTTTCAATAAGAACGAGCAACTATTCGCCACTTTATAAACCGATGTCGTGTAATAATGGTATGGCTTGAGCTCTGAGTAAAGGTACACGGTTATTAGAATCATTACGTTGTAAGGAAAGTTGACGAGAATGTTACGTGTAGAACATAATAACTATAAATTCATCTACAAAGCATTAGATTTCGCCACGTGATTGAAATTTAACTACATTTTTCGTTGGTAACATTAAAACTCGGATGAAAGAAAATATCCGATGACAAACAAAAGAGAAAAATGTTTTTTCTTTACTTGTTTATATAATGATCATAGTATTTTTTCGGTGACAGGTTGTCGTACTGGTACGTGACATAGTACATAGGTTCTCTAGGAGCTGACGATTTTTAGATCGTCCTATAAGTCGAGTCTATGAGTGTGTCTATGTCTTTCGTAATGAGAGAGATCTTTACATGGAAAAGAAGTACTATTTCTGTGATACGCAAACAAGAAACAGATATTAGTTTGTGACATAAATATTACCTCCCATGGTGAATTTAATACGAGATTAGAGACAATGACTGTGCCGTAGTTGAAGTAACTACACCAGATTAATAGATATAAAGCTGGCAGATTCCATTGTGGTCCAACCCCGGAGGCACCACCGCCACATCTATACACACGATAACAGCAGTGTTCCGCTTTGAAGGGTGTGGTAAGGGCCTTCCTTGTTCTTCAGAGGTAGTAACGCAAATGTTACCGACCTAGGGTAGAACTCTAAATTGGAGTTGATTACAGATACCAATGGGCTGCAGAAGCCATTTACTATGAGGTTGACTGCATGCTCGTATGCTACTTCTATCACGTAATATAATGGACAAGAGGAGTCCAGATGTTATTGAATTGTTTATCATATCGATCGAGGGCTTGCCAGAGTTGAAAATTATTCTATATCCAAATTCCGTGTATCTGAGTTACCCAATTGGATGAGACACTAGCGTCATCGAACTAGATTCAGGTCCTTAGGAGCAGCAACGTTTTGCTAACTGACTTCATATAATCCTGCAGGCTTGTTTAATGTACGATACAACTTTATAACCATTGGCTAATATTATCGATTGTTGGCGTATCAACGTTGTCTAGTTATTACATAAACTTAGACTTCCATAGTCATTTAAATTATTTTTTTACGTAATCACTAGATTTTATGACTTCAATATATCTTATACATCATATATCTGATTTGACGCCTAGGGAAGTAGGTTGAGAATGGAGCTCGGAATAGCGTCGCGTCACACCGCCTTATGCGGTTAATGTGAGCACATGCATGCACGTTCAGTTAAGTCATATTCCAAATACCAATAAAGCTCTAGACGTGAATGAAATATCTGCACCCACCATTCAACATCTACTACATTCTTGTGTTGCTCCAACCGACTTCAAATATTGTGGTATACAGCATAGAGTAGAAAATCGATCGGGGGTTGATTTGTTGAGCTAGACATGATCTCAATAGCAACACAAACATAAGGTGGGTAAAAACAACAGTGGATGGCGGGTACCAGGCGGGCAGTGGCGCGCGGCGGTCGGTAGCTGACCGGTCTCGTAATGATACCACTGCCTTATAGGGCGCGTGTTATGATGGCTGCCGGTAACAATGTGGATGCGACTTCTTATTTATTATTTTGCGAAATCGAAACTTCATTTTGTTTTTTACGAATATTTATGCAACGATAAAATTGAGAAACGATTGCCATTATTTACAAATGTCATATTATGTGTGAATTTTGTTAAAAATGGTCTTAATGCATTTAAGTATAGTAATGCCGTAGATGAAACTTCAGTCAAATTAAATACTGAATAGATCATTTTAAGTTTATTGTTATTTCACGACATAATAATAAACGAGTTAATTTTAATTTCATGGAATCGACATGAATTTAATTAAGATATGATATAAAAATCATATGTAACTAATTAACATTTATATAATTGAACAAAACGAAACGCGAACCTACAGTCTTATCCATTTAATTTTATCGCAGAGGCCCTTGGCCATCCAGTTTGTCCACTCTCATTAAGATCGCGCAGTGCTCGTACTTGCGACTGCGTTTTTCCTCCGACACTCGACACACGAGCTCTTGCAGCCTCATGTTCGCCTGGTACCCAAGCCTTGTCTAGGAGCTAACTATGATCGTAGATAAATACAGTTTTTACCTACATCTATCCTAGCCACTTTATGCGATGACAAGGCTTATAAGGAAACTTGAGTTTTTAATAGCCACGTAGAAAAGGAGTTCTAAAGTCGACGCCTTCTCAAATTATGTACCTATCATTTTTTTTTTACTTCGAACCGATTAATACAAGGCAATACACGCGACTTCTACAGCAAGAAAAATAGCAATATTCAATATACAAATTGAATTGACTGTTCCTAAATAACCCTTAAAGTTCACAGAAACTATCATATAATGCGCAGACTATGTAAACAAATGTAAAAAGAAGGAAAATTTCCTTTGTTGTAAGTACGTATTTATAAGAACTCTTTTTATGTAGCAAAGAATTGATCTACTCTTAAAAATATTCATACTACACAGACAGCATAATAACGTTTTATAATTAGGTATAAATATGACAGTTTTATTATCATCGATGTAAGCGATACTTTAAACAGTTAAGCTTTGACCGGTTTGGATCTCGGGGAATAAATAAACGCTGGCCGGGATAGTAATGTAGGTGTTTCAGCCTCCCACATGTCCACCTGCTTATCTCGCTATCTTCGTGTAGGTAGGCGCTAGATAAAGCCGGCATCGAACCCGCTATCAGAACACACGGCTACCGGAGACTCAAATGCGTTTCTCTTGTAAGTCGTAATAAGTGTGCCTCGACACTCTCGAACAGCCGACCTTGGCGAGCTTGTGAGAGGAACGGGATTAACTGTTGGAATGTTTTATTATCTGCGTTGTTACGTTAATAGAGCGCAGTTACTTTAAATTTGGATTCCGGGGACATAAAGTAGGTACGCTTCTAAATAAATAATGTATAGAGAGTCCAGAGTAGTGTGCAGAGTAAATTAGTAAAATTATGATATGATATCAGAAATTACTTGTTATTGTCGGCATGATAAATGATTTCTGTATTTATATTATTTAGAGATTTTTTTATTTTACTTTATTTTAAAATTATTCGTGATTTAACCTCAGCGACGTCTCTGCTACCCAAGTTTGGCGAGTTGGGTACACTTGATCGTATACAAGGCGTTCCAATGTAATTCCGAAGAGAAGCAACGTATGTAGATACGTTGCTTCTCTTTAAGATTAAAGCAACACACTGAGGACTAATATGAGATGAGGATCTCTAATACGGTTTCGACAAGGGTAATTTCAATAAATTTTCTTCATTGCTTACAAGTGTATCGAGTAGGAATTCCAGGACTTTACTCTTGTTATGTCCCCATATCTTGGATATCTTCCAAGATCACAAGAACGCAAATTACATAGACTTATCGAGATGAATTTAGTAGCAGTGATGGTATCCTCTCGCGGTTCTCCTACTGGTACCGCAACGCCTATAAAACATATAAATACATTGACGAGCTAAAGGAGATACGTATTTACTAAATATACATAAATTTAAATTCATAGAACAATATTACTTTACGTAATTAATTAAATGAGACGTAAGTACTTCTTTTCCTCTAAAACGTGTCAGCATTAAAATATTTTATTTGGTAATCTTGTACGTAATATATCACCGAATCGTTAATTTATTATTCCAATTAAAACTGTTCTGCAATTAAATGCATATTAACTGTAGGGATCTGTCAACCAATCAATATATTATTGTCGGTTTCGTGAGTTACGACTCTTGTTATTATTGTCGATATAAACTTGTATTAAGAATCCGTATAAGAAAGAGCGGTCAATATACATTTTAAATTGAAAGACTAAGTTGTACTGTAAAGTGCAATAAGTACACCTATATACATAGATTTTTATGAATTCTTACTTCAAAATCTCGGCTAGCACGTTTGATTTTTCGAAATTATCCGAGTATTTGAAATTAATTAACAATGTTGTTGGTGACGGAAAATGTTCTGAGGAAACTTATGTATGAATTTGGAATTTTAAGACTGCTAACGATACAAAGTATTACTGTTTTACAAAAGCAAAACTAGCAGGCAAGGTAAGGCTGTCGTAAGTAAGCTGTAAGTCATCTGCAACTATCCCCAGGTCATAATATTGGACTCCTACCTCAGAACGGCTACAGATATGGTTCAGGTCCCCGAAAAACAATATAAGTTCTAATGCCTCGTAGTGTTATTAAACAGAAACAGATGGGGCGATGCTGCCTCCGACATTGAACCTCGAAGTGCCGATCGTATCTTCAAAAATTAATGCAAGACTGTATATTATTACTGTACATGTTGTGTGTTAATGTACATAATTGTACATGTATGCTTTAAAAACATTTTATATTGCAAAAAATGATACAATACAACACAAATAGAAACAGTCAAACATAATATGCACTTATATGTGTGCATGAAACAGATGTATCAACTGAAATAAAAGCAACTTTCTGTCAACGTAACTGTAGGTATCTTCCGCAGACGATCGACCTCACTCACCTACAATACGATTAAGGATTTGTTTGTTTTCCTTAGTGCCTCAGCGGGCATTTTTCACACGAATCGTGAGGCCAGCATCTATCTGCAGGCGTCCACCGATCTCGAATCGGTCACGAGCGCAGATATAAAGACGTTCACTCTCGAACACGTAGGTACATACATGTAGGTATATATTACAGACCGGCTTGGTAATTAGCACGTAACCCGATCCACTGATAATGCTAAGAGCTTGCAAAGAGAAGAAAGAATAAGATTAACTTTTAAGGACTTCAGTTAGACGAAAGGGCGTAAGGAATCTTCGGCGAACTTAAATGATAATGACATTTTTAAATGTTTTTGAAATGAAACTCTTTATGAAAGCCTTAATCCAACCAAACCGGTAGTAGATTAAGAAAAAATCCTATTACTAACAATTTGCAAGTGTTCCCGTAGATGTATACAAATAAATAGGTAGATTTTATTTTATATCTAGGTGTTTTAGCGTTGCTACGTTCTTGATGGGTAGTAAGGCGTTCCAACTTGGACCTAGCATGTCCGTGGTTTCCATAAAGTGGGGTTCCTGTCCATTGTCCTAAGGTTAGCTGCAAACTATTCTTCGCGATATAACAACAATACATCTATTCTGCTTACAATGAGGAATAGAGGCTTTATTCGACTTCAGGTAGGACTAAATATTTTAGAAGCGTGTATAGAAATGCCAAGGATGACTGTGACAACTTACCATCAAGTAAACAGTATACTCATGAAATACATATTACTCACCACATACTCTTAATTACTTTACGAATATTATTATATACGATTTCCAATGCTAACAGCTTCAAATTGGTTTTATAAAAAAACAATTTTGGTAACCATAAAGCATTTCGTTACGCATCCATCGCTCAATCAAAGGTCAGATGTAATTGCAAACTGCAATAATTGTAGGCTGGACGCCATTACGCGCTTATTGAGGCGGCGGCTATCAGCCATCAATCACTTTCTTTACGGTAAACTGGCACTTTTGGTGTAGTCTAGGCGTTCGCGATTTAAATAAATTACTCATATGTTTTCATAGTGTATTAAACTTTATAAATATAGTCTGTCAATCGAACAAACCCTTACATGCGTATGTACGTGTAAATTGTACATATCAGAAATAATGTTCAAAACAAAATGTAATTACACGATTCTAATGTTTTTTCAATCGCAAACTATTGAAGTCCTTATAATGTTACCGAAACATAATTAAAAATTAAAATAACGTGGGTTTGCAGAGTTAATGTTAGATTACACGCTCTGCGGAATGAGAATGTGTAAAAACTTGCCCGTATGACCATTTATAAATAATGATAACTTGTAGCAAGCACCCAACTCCTAGCCCATGAAAGTCATATTTTATTAATTGACCTTTAAAAGCCGTAATTCGCGTGAAGAATTCAAGAAATTGGCTCTTTTATGATCTTTGTTCACGTTAAACGATCTGATAATGTTTAACTGTTACATCATAATTAGCCTCACTTTATTCTGGAACAACTTTTATTGCAAGGAATTATCTGTAAGTAAAATTATGACTGTTGAAAACGACAGGATCTGAGTTTAATGCGAGCAAGCATGTAAGTAAAGGAAGGTTCACAATGAAAAGTTTGGACGTGCGCACATAATTGATATGATTATAAAAACATGAATATATTTTTAGCTACACCAAAAAAACTAAACTGCCTACTAAATAAATAATCAAACACACCTTAGCAGTTACCATAAATATATAAACATACCTTAGCAGTTTAATAAACAAACTCACTTTAGTAGTCAGACTTCTATAACAATGATAGTATTTAGTACCTAACTGTTCCTTTTCTAATTGGAACTTGTTATTCACGGCAATGCCAGTATCTACTTATAATCAGACGATCTATATCCTCTTTAAAAGCGTAAAAAAGAATTAACATAAATAATAACACGAAATAACTATAAAACAATCCAGGTGAGACCAAATATTGACATGAGTGGCGCGGAACAATTATATAAATC
>DWRA01000332.1:0-27023 GCA_018250295.1 Spathilepia clonius | reverse complement strand
CGGCGCTGGCGCACGCCGGCCTGCGCGCCGCCGCCTCCGCGCTGCGCCGCGCCGTCGCGCTGCAGCCGCGCCTCGCCGTCGCTCGTGTGCACTTGCCCGACGACGCGCCGCCGGACATCATCAAGGTAGATACTGCACGATAGTAGGATTAAATAAGTACCACGTAACAAAGTAACCAATACGATAGTGTTTAGCAAACCTGTCAAGTGCATTAATTAAACAAGATATCCTCATTACATTTTGTCCTTCTTGAATTCATTTCAACAACTATAATTTGTTTATATATACGAGCTAAAATAAATAATGAATATTTTTAAATTAAACTCGATAAATCTACCTTAACCGTAATTATATATTTGTAAATTTGTATATAGCATACATTAGCTACCGAAAGACAAAATAATTAGTTTAACAAAAAGAAAATGTACTAACGTGTTTTATAACATGTGTCATAACTTATTTATATGTAGATAATCTTGTTTTCATGATTTCTTAAATATGGTGTTCTATATAATTTTAAGGCGATAGCAGAAGACGTCACTGAAGGTATCTGCGTGGCAGTTGCTTGCGGACGCCGGGTGTTCCTCCTTCGCTTCGACGCATCTAACACGGACTTCAAAATTGCGCGCTCTCTCACCGTCGACCGGCCGCCCGCCTCGTTGTTACTCACGAGTAAAGCATTGTACATTGCGGGCGAGAAACCACTCAAAATTAATTTACCATCTGGAGCTTTAGAAGCTTTCGCTATGGATGAACCTACCGTCGCAGCGGCATCGAAAAAACACTCTCCACCTAAAGCGATTGTTCTTATTGGAATTAATCCGGTAGAAATACTTCTTTGTTACACAGAATGTGGCATTTTTGTTGATGAAAACGGAAAACGTACACGTAACGAAGAACCTAAATGGAGTTCTGCAGTGCACGGCTGGGAATTTGTCAGTCCTTTCTTATATGCTGTGGGCGAGGACCGAGTGACCATCATACATATTAGCGAGGAAGCTTATAGAGCTCCACCATGCACTTGCGACACTACATCACTCGCATCTAGTACTTCTGAATGCTACACGCCCCAAATATTTAATTACAAAGTCAAAGAACCTGTTTTGCTCGGTACTGCACCTAATGGTATTTTAATTCGAACGAAAACAGACGAAGGATATAAAGTTTTAGCTGTAGAAGGTATGGTAGCCTTCAGGAGTATAGGTACATCGATCGAATCTTTAGACACTATATCAGATTCTAAAGGTTCTTCGTCTGATTTAGGGCAATCAATGACTGATTTGTCACCACAAGACATTTCTAATGAAAGTGTACAGGTAACTACGGGATTTCTCGCAGACATAAGAAGTAGAGCGCGACAGATACGTACAAAAAATAGGCATAATATGCAAACATCCGATGACGTTATAAAAGAAATATTAACGACGGAGGTAGGTATAAAACGTTCGCTTAATGGTAGGAAGTCACCAGAAAGTACTTCAGAATTTGACTCGGACACCGAGCAAGAAAGTGAGGAGGCCACCGCCTCCACTAAGTGCACGGCGGACGTATGTGCGGAAATGTTTACGAGACAGGTACGTTTTGAATAATTCTTTACCAAAATTAACACCAAACTGTTTTAAAGACTTACACAAATTTATAGTAATATACAAGCTTCTCAAGACGATTCAGTAATAAGGACTGGATTGTTACTCGTCGATTTTATTCTGATATGACTGCATATTAGTAAACAATCCATAACAATAGCGGCAGCAGTGAATAAAGCCCGTGAGGTAATGTAACGTATTTTTAAACTACATAAAATTGCACTGGAAACTTTCGTGTTGAATCACACAGGTAGGTATGGATATTTCACAGTACTTTGTAGTTGTACTGTGGCATAGGTCATTATTTATTTCTATAGTCTTTTAGACCTTATTTCGCAGTGTTCGGCTTGAAGACATAATAGACAAAATATTCGTCTATTCGTTATATAAAATCATGAGGCTAAACACAAGTTTAACTGAAAAAAAAAAACAAAAAAATACAAATTCAATGTACGCAATAAATCCCATAAACAAGCCGCAAAGCTACAAAACAGTTCCACGTAACGTTCATAACTTCCCTCGCGCGTGGAGCGTCTTTGTCTTCACATGACTGCTTAGAATTGGTGGTATTATTTAGACATTACTTAGGTATATTGGGTTAATTATAAAGTAACCAGGACATATATTTTAACATTTGTAACATGTTTTTTATAATCTGACAATATACCCTTATTATATTATATTTATTTGTAAATATGTAAGTGTTATTTATTTGGTTAGTTTTTACTACGATCTTATTATGAGTACTTAATAATTCAATATTTGTTTTAGCATAATTTTCTATTTTGTACTATTCTTTATAATGACTATTTTGTGAAGTAAATTTTGGTTATAATTTTGATATTTCAATTTGCAAAACTGTTTTTTTCTATAATACTTGGGAAAAGCTTTATTTCCAGTTACTTGCCGTTTTACTCTATAAAATAAATATAACGAAATTTATACATACTGTGATTTAAAGTGTAGTAATGCATATTTAAAATAAGTTTTAGTTATGTCATATTATAAGGTATTTGAAAAAGTTTGTTTATATTTTATGATAATATAAAATGAACCAGTCTCTTTTGAGTTTTAATTGATCGTTTTTACCCATTTCCTACTTGCACAGTTATATCATGAACCACATAAACGTTATGAATGCTGTATTTTAATTCATAATACATGTAATGGAATTTACTAAAATAATATATACCATAAAATTATTTGAAAGTTTAAGTATACTTTGGAATACTAAGACAAAAATCTCAAATAAAATGTATTATAATGAATGAATGTATATTAGCTACTTCATTTATATCATTCAAGCGAAAAATTAATAGTAACACATATATTAATTAATGTTAAACCATGCCGCCTCTCTTTTAATATAAATGAAATATTGTATAATGGTTGGAATCTTTTATTTACAATCTTATACATTTTACATTACAATATAATATGAAGTGCAATTGGAAGGATAAGGAGCCAGTCTGCTGACCAATATCGGCGGCCCTTCGATGTCTCTTAGAGAGAAATATTATGAGATAGATTTTATTAAAGAAACTAACGACAACACTATTTTATTTAACTATGAATTCTTTCAATTATTAACAAAAGAAGGATGTACTTGAAAAATGTACTACAAAATCTGACAAGCAGCAGAGATCTTTTATTCACAAATATAATATACAACACAATAATTACAGTGTTATTACTGATATCCTATTACCCTAGAGAATTATATCTTAGACTCAGTCAAATCAGTATATAATATACAAGAATCATTTTACCGTTATTTAATTACATACAAGTTGCACTGGGTGTTTACATTAAATACAAGAAATAAACACGTCTATTCACACAATACGACCACACACAATTATATTACTTTATACATAAAACAGTAAAATTCATACACAATTATTTGAGGCAGTACTTCACAAATTAATCACCAGCTACTTCATTCGATATAAAATTAAGAGCTTAGCTCCTCGGTAATTGTCACATTTGTTTATAAATTGGAAGAAAGTATTATTGTCAGTCTGCATAGACAACCTTAAAGTACACAAAAGTTCACCAAACATCGCACATACAGACTAGTCGAAATTCCATATCTTTTGCTTTTGTTTAGCAAAACTAAATCATTAAGCTTAAATACAATATTTTAACAATGATACCTCAATTAATGCAATGCATATACAAAGTATGAGTTCAAAATCAAATTGCAAACGATAAGGTAAAAAAGCTACATCGTAAACAAAAGTTACATTAAACAATTATACTGTAGACCAGAAAGTTTTTATTTACACATAATTTGAGATTTTGTAAATGTAATACAAAATACAGCAGAGATTCGAAGACCACTTATCACTTTATACATAAGAAAACAAAGAATTGTCGAAATAGTAGTACATAGGCCTACATGGCTGAATTTAACATATAAAAAAATATTTAATTCAGTACAATATTTGCGAATTCTATCTCTAACATAGTCGTGGTCTAATTGATTTGTCACTGTATACAAAAGACGATTTTTTAATGTATGTAGTTATTTTATTAGACCACGGTTACTTTATCTAGAGCAACACGTAACAACAGTATAATGTAGATTTAGGTAGATGAAATAAATGTATTAAAAACAATTGTTATTGTGCATATGGAAAGCAAATTTGTGATGATATTAAATAAGAAGTTATTAAAAGGTTATTAAAGGTCACCTAACTAAATTAAGGTTAATTACAGAATTCGGAAAAAACAATTTGAAGATAAACAAGACTATCAAACATTTACCAAAGAAGAATAGAGATTTCTTCGAAATTACAAAATTTGGCTATGCTGCTGCTTTGACCTGAGGTTCTTGAGGTTTATTTCCTGGATCTGTGTTTGTGTGTCTTTGTGCATGTCAACAGCACACACAATACAGCAAAATCATAGAATGTGTCTGAACGTACAAAGCGATAAACGTTTGAATAAGGTAACATTTATTTATGCCGCGGTTAAAAACTGGTTTATAATAGTTGTCCAAATTCCGAGTTCTGTAGCTACCTTTGAATATTCACTGGGATCGTGTACAAGAAACTGCAACTCAGAATGTGAGAAAGCCAGGGCCCCTCTTCGCAAAGCCTCGTATAAAGCGCAGTTGTGCATTGATTATTGCATTGACATGAACATAACAATGTATCAAGTAAATATGCCATTATGTTCAATTAATAATATAACTGAATTCAGGAATGTCATATTATGTATATATTTTATTCACATCGCTTGTCTTACTTTCGCCTTGTGCGAATGCTTAACATAATACAACATAAATAACATCCCAATTTAGTTCTCAGGGTGCATTCTTTAACCTCCGGAGAATTGCTTGTCTATTTGATACTGGGTGTCTCCTACATAAAATATATATATAAAATGATAGCTCAAGCAAAAAAAAAAAATGTTTTCATTAACTGTAAGTGAACGAAATACACTTGGACAGTGACCTTTACAATGTTCCTTTATTAACTATAAGAAAAAGCCAATAAAGAAAAATAAGACTGTTGTATAGCACTTTTTAAAAATTTACAGGATTTTCGAACATCCGTAAAAGATAAACGACATCTCTGGTTCTTCGGATTATAGTAATTCCATCTATATATATAAAAAAAATCAACTAACGAACTTTAAAAAGTCCAAGTATTGATACTAATAAATTGTTTGTATAATATGATTTGTCAAGTTCCAAATAAGATGAAATCAATACAACAACTTCACATTCTGGTAAAGCGACTCTATGAAGCATGTAAAACGGGCGTATCAAAGTAATTGTGACCCAATGCAGACATAAATAAATTCCACGACTGTAAGGCATTTGTACAAGATACCCGTTCCGAGGGAGCATTGGCAGTGGTGGCAGGTGATGGTGGGTGGTCAGTTGAGGAAGCCGCGGCACTGAGGAGCCCCGCACAAACAGGGAATCTTCTCGTCCTCGAGCGGGAACTTGTAGTCGTACGTGATCTCTTCGTCCACGCCGATCGGCTGTTTTGAGTATATTACGATTTTCTTCTGTGACTCTATTGTAATTATCTTCGCGTAGCAATTCGGCTGTTGAAATAACGGCAGTTTAGTTTGTTTTTGATATGTACATAAATTAACGGAACTGGTTCAATAAGATAAGAGACAAATTGTTTAATTTATTAAAAGTTCTCGCACACATATCATCATCATTCAATCAGCGTCAACTAGTCATAACGAAATTATCCTACATCTCACTCATTACTTAAAGCTACTAAATTAAGAGTATGTCGTAATTCCGACACTAAATTAACACGACTGCGTGTAGCAGCAAGTTATGAGTGTGTAACCCAGAACTACTAAATAGAGGACATGTTGATCCGATTGAGAGATAATATTCGGTAAATTAGATATGAGTATGTGCAAGTATGTACGAGTATGACTTACATTGCAGCTGTGGTTGATGAAGCGCGCGAGGTTGCCGCACTTGGTGGCGTCGATGATGGTGTCGAGGTCGATGCGGAACAGGTAGGAGGAGCCGATGCCGGTGGCCTCGTAGTGCGCCTCGCGCACGTCCGCCACGATCGGCCGCACCATCTGGCCCACGTACTCGATCACCATCTCGTCCGCCGCTATCGGCTCCTGGAACATATCGATAATTACCATGTTGGTATTGTTACTTTACCAGTTTGATACGTACAAGTCTAGTTTGCGAGAAACATTTGTAATTTGTTTGGGTGTTTGTGTATTCGTTACCGATGTGTTTATTAATGGCAATCAAAAAATGATATTCTGTGGCACTATGTGTTTAAAAAATTTCAATTGAACAGTGTTTATGATTTAGTATACGTACTAAAATGTTGGTGTAATTGACGTTAATCAATTAGGATCTTAAATATCGGTTGTTGGACTTTTTTCTTAAATATCGGTTGTTGTAGCGTTTTTTGCTAAATTTTCTATACATTAGAGAAATACGTTACCTGTGCAAATAGACCCCAATCGTGAATTCCCGACTTGGCGAATTTCAGTTGTTTCTTTCTGAATTTGAGCTGGTTGAATTTAAGCAGATCGGAGTCTGTGTCTGTGCCTGGTGACAAGATACATAAGTGTTACACAAAAATTTAGCTTTGAGATAAGAAATCTTTTTAAGATTTTTTTATATATTATAAATAAATTATCATTCGTTATGAACATACTTTACATAAAATATTAATTAGTGGTAACATATTACAATACAGAAAAAAAAATGTGATGTGTTTCCATAGCACATTTATGAAGCAAGAGAAACACTATACATTTAAGTAGTGAAATAATTTGTAAAAGCACATACCGAAGGCCGTGAGCAGCCGCCGCTGGTTGGAGCGCGCCTCGCGGGACAGCAGCTGCATCTTGGAGGCCTTCTTGTCGTCGGCGTGCAGCGCGGCGCTGGCGGCGCGCCCGTGGTGGTACTTGTACTTGGCCTTTATCCGCGCGTCCATCTTGTAGTAGCCCTCCGTGCGGGCCGAGCCGCTCGAATGTCCCTAGCGTACACATGTAACGATGTAATATCGTAGATACTTACGCACGTAATACGTTCTTTTGATCACACGATAACAGAAATACAGTTAGGTTAGTTTGAACAACTGCATTAAGGAAAGTACATTCTATAATATGTAAATATGGATGTAAAGACGCATGATGTATTATGGAGTTATATACATAACAAAATTAATATTAGATTTGCAAATTTCAGAATACTGGTAAATTTTTTAGTCCGTCAAACTAACTCATTGCATATTTATAAAGCAGTAATTGCCATAGTAATTTTGTCATTTACAAAGAAGGTAATAATCTTTCAACATAAAACTATACCTCGCTAAATCAAATTCTAAATTTTAGTGTAAAGTAAAGGGTAAAGCCCTCTCAGCCCTCAAAAAATAGTTACATTACGATTAAATAATCACTATCGCCAACCAATAACAACCAAGAATCTTCTCATTTTCACTATAGATATATATTTACCTGTAGATCTTCATAGATATTATTGTGCCGTTTGGACTTCTTCCTCGGTGGCGAGTAGCAGAGGTCGGTGGGCGGGTGGTCGACCCAGTGAGTGTCGTTGAGCCAGTAGTGCTGGTCGCCCGCCAGCAGCGCCTCGTACGCCTTCCGCACGTACTGCACGTCCTCGCGGTCGATGCCGCGCGTCAGGAACTCGTACATCACCTGCATCTCCTGCATCATGTCCCGCGGCTTGAACGTCACTTCCGTGTACGAGTGCGTTCGGGAGTAGTCCTCGCGCGGTGAGTATAACCTGCACGAATTAAACATATTTTTTAATTGTTTAGAACTAGATCGACAAAAAATTAATAAACATCGTATCAACATTATTATAGTAGTAGCATTTAGAACAGCATTACTCAAGTTTTACCAATATATCCGAATTTGTATATTAAAATATAAACTCAAAGGCACATTTCTGTCACAATTTTTTTTAACCAATTTCCTTCTACGACAGAAGAAGGTATCCTTTCATCGCGTATATTTTTACAGTTACAATTGACTACTTTAACAATATAACTTCTTTTGTATTAAGCTAAAGCTAAGCTCGTACTTATTCTGTATCTCTGCTAGTTTCTTAGCGTCGTGTTTCCGCTTGTAGGGCCGCTTCTCCTTGGTCTCCTTGGTTTCCTTCGTCTTCGCCAGCTCGGCCGCCGTCTCGGTCTCTGCCGCCATCCACGTGTAACCTGGATTTACACAATCTACGTTTATTATATTTTTGAAACTTTAATTATATACAATAAAGATTATGAAGTACTTATTAATGTGGAATGTTTTTAATGTAAAATTCATTCAACCTACTTACGTCTTTCAATACACTGATATCAAGACAGCAGAGATTTAACTAGCCTTAAGAAGCTTATTTGAAAAATTTAATTAATCTCACGTTAGTTTCTGCAGGATAAAAATTGTTTTTTCATAAGCTTGTATACTTAATTCCACAGTTTAATTCGAAAGTCCATAATTATTGATAATATTTTATCTATGTATACGGCCCAAGTCTTAAAAATGATTTACGAATTATTATGGGACGTTCTGTAGAAGTAGCAGTTTTTGTGGACTTAATTGGGCTACTTTTAACCTAGAAAAAAAGAGACAAAACGGGAATACTTGTGACGAGCTAGTTGCGTACCGTGGTCGTGTTGCAGGTGGTTGGAGACGCGGCGCTGCGGCGGCGTGGCGGGCGCGTCGGCCAGCTCGGCCGCGTCGGGCGCGTCGGGCGGGCGGCAGTACGAGTGCTCCAGCGCCACCTGCGACGCCTGCGACGCTTGCGACGCCTGCGACTGCGGCGACGACGGCTCCGACAGCACGCCGCTCGTCTGAGATAACGCAAACATCAGTTTAAGTGCATCGAATTTCAAAGTCGAACAATTTCGTACTGATATTGTTTGCTCACAACTTTTACTGAATCAAGTTTTATTTAAAAAAACATAATATTATATGGTAGATAATTAACAACAAGTGCAAAATATAACCATGTAATGTAACACCACATGATCACAAGAAGTATCGCCAAACTGAATCTCCTAAGCATGACGTTTTTCCTTTAGATACATAAACGAATAGAATTATTTCTGAATGTTAATTTTATAAAATGTACTTAGAACATAGTGTAACAATGAACGTATTAAAATAAGTTAAATTAAGTATCAACAATTTCGTTACAAAAATTTAACGGTCCCTCGTTAAATAGTACAAAATAATTATTCTCATTATATGTACCTCCTTATAATCCTTGACGCCGTTGACGCTGACCGCCGACTCGGTGTAGCTGTGGTCGCTGGCGGACACGGCCCGCTCGCGCGGCCGCCGCTTGCGCTGCTTGCCGCCGCGGTCCCGCTGGCGGCGCACGTCCAGCGCCTCGTCCTCCGAGCTGATCTCCCCGTCCTCCAGCTCCGCCGGCTTGCTCTTCTCCGGTGTCTTGACGCGCTTTTTCGTTGGACTGCTTCGAGCTTCTTCTGTTTTTGCGTCTGGTTTACTGTAAAAAATAAAAATTACATTGACGTATCGTTCAATACCCCTGAATATATGGGCTTTTATTTTATGTCGCCCCACTGACTTTTCTTAATGGATGTCCATAGGGAGTAAAGAAGTTGTACTAAAAATAGTTTATTAAATATTAATGCTTTTATATGCAGTGGCTATAACCATTTTTATATCCCTTTGATGGTCACAGGTTTTTATAAATAAGTAGCAAAGGAAAGGAAGGAAGAAGCTTTGATAATAACACCACGCAGCTGCAATGAATGAAGAGAATTTAATTTTTATTACCTTTCGTCAGGCGGTTTCTCAGCCTGCGGCAGCGCCATTTCCATGTTCCGCCGCTGTTCTTCTAAGAACTCCCTCTCGATCTGCTCCATATATTCCGTATTCCGTTTTCTTCTTTCCTGTAATGATAAATAAAAAAATAATCAGACAATAATTTAGGCTTTATTTTGAACTTACTTGATTTCTTTTGATCACGATCTAGTTAATTAAAATTAATACGTAGACTTCAAAATCATAAATTCTTTGATTGAAGTTTATATCCATCACCTTAGTTTCAAAAGACTTCATTAAAGAGACCAAAAGCAACTGTGATATATCTGGCACGTATTACTACACCTGATATTCCCTCTCCTCTTCTGAGTCCGAGTAGACCCTATCCAGCAGGATGTCTCGCGGCTCCTCCTCCGGCGACAGTATCGGGGACCCTAGCCTCTCGTCCGACGCCTCCACTTCTGGTATTGGAGTTTTCTCTGTACATAACATTTATAACGATTACTTCCCGTTAATTAACGTTTAAACCACACCAATAAGTATCATGTAAAGACACTGTATTAAAAATTGAACGATACTTTTTTAAAGTTATCATATCTGCTCTCAGTAAAATACGACTTTATGGCGGATACTTCTAGTAATTTTATACACTTACCTCGCCTACTCATTTCCTCTTCACTATCCGACGACGACGAGTATACCCTTCTTAACCTCTCCTTGTTTGATACCACCTTGAACTGTAAACAAAAATTACAGTATTGACACATATATACTATGATGCCAGGAGCATCAGCACAACGATTATTAATTTCGAACAACCATTGGGTAAAACATACCACACAGTTAATAAAAAAAATATGAGAATACAGTTGTATTCTCACGTTTATTGTTTTGTTTGGTGTGAGGAAAATATCTTCTGAAATTATGAGTTGAATTAAAACACTTATTCAGAGACTGTTTTAATTAAATTCAATTCAATATTTTGTTATAGTTATTGTAGTAGTTACTTAGTTGTATTTGAAATTTTATCAGTAATGATTCGGATACATATATCCCAAACCTTATCGCGAACTTCAGCCTCGTCGAGCTCGGAGTCGTCGCTGTCGGAGTATATCCGCGGCGCGGCGCCCTTGCGCTCCGACCCCGACGACGACGACGACCGCGACGACGAACTCGACGACGACCTGCACACACACATACACATAACTTGAGAACATATATGATAGAGAGATAGAGATGAGGGATATATGTGAATATCTATACATTTTTTTTCTAACATAGAAGTAGCAAACGAGAATGCAGTTTCACCTGATTTTAAGTGGTTACTGCCGCCCATGGGACATCTCCAATCAACTCAAGATAAGTATGGTATGTTTCCTCTACCACACATAATATATGTATTATGCAGATTCAAAATTATGTCAGTGATACATATACACTACTACAACCACAAATAATAATTATACTCTTAATGGTGTATGCATATATTCATAAAATATTTAGTTATACGTATTTTAAAAATATGTTGCAGATATTATTGATTACATATATACAAATAGGAACATGTTAACTGCTACACATACAACTCATTACTGTGCTACAAACATTTGTGTGTCATTAAATACTGATCTTAAATAAGAGTAGCTCAGGCTTTAGAAGTTAATTTGGTAAAATATAACATCATATGATATCAAAATCACTTTTAAATCAAGACACTCCTAAATGAAACAACATGGCCATTGAGTAACTTTGTCCATGGTAAGTGGACAAGTGGCACTAACCTCGAGGAACTGCTCGACGTCCGCCGCCGCCCCGTGGACAGATACGATCCTGTTGTCCTGTTTCTTGGACTAGTAGGAACTTCCTTCTCCTCGTCAGAGTTTTGAACCATTTCTTCCTATTATTTGGAAATTAAAAAAGGGCTTTTTAATAATTACTCACCACTTTTTTCCTAAATTATATAAAAAAACAAAAGACTGGTTATGTCACCCACAAACTAAAGAAGTACTACTAAATAGTTTTTAGTATGTTGTCAAATATACAGCAGAGACTCTACTATTATAAATAATGTTAGTTATTTTTCTACAGAATCGCAAACAATTTTTTTTTATATTGAAAACGATCTACCAAAGATTACTTTGTTTTTTTTTAAACTTAAAGAAATCCATAATTTGAACTATTTAATGCATATCGGTAGGGCACTCCACAAGAATTTTAACACTTCCGAAATTGCTAGAAAATTATTTGGACAATCCAAAAAATACATAATACTTCATACAACAAAATCACGGAATCCATAAAGCACATTTTATGTAATACAATAAAATGATTACCTGATCGCTAAGCCGTTTAGACGAGTCCTCGTCCATGAGTACAGGCGAGGGGATCTTCCGCTTCTTCCGGAAGCTGGGCATCTTGGGGATGGCGGCACGCAGGCCCAGCCCGATGCCGGGACCGTACCCACCCAGGTCCAGCCCCAGGTCCCGAGACTCCATTATGGACTTTATTGAGTCCACAGCCTCTTCCTTCTTGTTTGATATATCCTAAAAAATGATTTCATACTTAACATTTTAGAAAAGCGAGGAGCATTAGCTTAAATATAATGACCAATTGTTCCTAAAGGTATGTAAAGCCTACTAACCCTCATTCGGATAGCGTGGTGGATAATCGCCTCATCAATGCCTTAAAAAACCTATTCTCAAAAAATAACTGGTTGATGGTCATATACCTGCAGCGGCTGTCCAACGTCCTCGCGCGCCTGCTTGCTCTGGCGCGTCTTGCGGCTCTGCTCGTCCCACCACATCTCGAAGTTCTTGAACGCCGTGCTCTCGATCATCTTCTTGTTGAAGTCCTTCTTCAGGATCTGCTTCAGCTCTGACGTCACCCGCTCTATCACGCTGTTTATTGTAGGGTAGTACGGGTTGTCCAGCTCCTGTTTATGGTTTTAAAAAAATGTATATAGAAAAATGAAAATGAATTCGTTAATGAAACTTATAAGAGGTAAAGGATTATAAAAAATTAGGTATTGATGTACAGAAAATAATGAGTTATGTATCGAAATTAGAAAGTATGATGACTAGGTTAATATTAAGTTTGATACCATATTTTATCAAACAACAAATGCAAATTTTGTAATAAAGGTACTACCAATCCATATTCAAATATTTTTCACAAAGTCCTCAATAGCGTTGTCAACGCCTACCTATCAGTACTCGGAACGTGTAGTTGATCTCTTATCATAATGGGACCGGTCATACAGTTTTCATTCTGACAAAAGACCGTTGTGCAATACTGGTACAGTAGACGTCTGTAGAATGTGTGTACCTGTGCGTCGGGCGGCGGCTGGTGGTAGGGCGCGTAGTGCAGCAGCGGCGGCGCGAACGAGCCCGCGTACAGCGACACGTCCGCCGCCGGGTACGCGCCCGGGAACCCCGCTGCGGACGTAATCTCAACCATTACTATTATTATACTTACCATTACACTATTATAACTATTTTCAACGTTAACAAACGCATTTTTCATTTAGGTATCATTTTATTGATATCCATAATCGATATCACTTTGGTAAACTCAGTTTGAAGCAGGTATGTATACCATATATAACATTATTGTGAAAAATTGACGTCAATTAATAATTACCGATGATATGTATTAGTTAGCATAATTAAGAACAGACAAGTATTAATGCATCCTCTTTGCCTGTTTAATTAAAAATTGAAATGAAAATTAATTAAAATGAAATAAAAATATAACCGTAATTATGTAGGTCATCTGTAGATAATCATCAGTAGATAGTCCAACACTACACTTCTAAATCACTAAATGGAACATAAATGTTCCATAATCCCTTTTATACCTTTCCCTTTTCCCTCTATTGGTTCTTCTTTATGTATATTTTATTTTTTCAGAATATAGATGACTATGTATATATGTATGTAGATAGAGCATGAGCTCTATCGACATACACACAGCTAGTAATCTCCAAGCAAGGTAAAGCAAGTGTAAGGGCTAGGTTAGACTAGGTTCGAGTACCGGCGGGCGGCCACACGGGGTGGTAGTAGGGCGCGTGCGCGGCGTGCGGCGGCGGCAGCGCGGGCGCGTACGGCGCGTAGTACGCCTCCGCCGGCACCTGCTCCTCGATCTTCGCCTCCGTCGACGACAGCGACGACAGCGACATCTACGCATCAAACGTCAACTTATACTGCCTCTACAATGTTACCTTGATGCTGAATCTTGAAAAAACGTTTTATTTGTATTATTTTGTGTATGTTTAAGGAATCGCGTTTTACTTTGAAATATGTTTTTTATTAATATATAAACGTTTTTTATACACGTATTGTATTGTAATTATTATTTTATGTATTGTTTAACAGATAAATTTAACTCAAGGCATTTGAACATTAACTTTAGATTACTGATAACATCTACCACTACCACGACATTAGGAACATTTAAAATTGAACAGTTAGTAATCGATACAGACAGATCTATGTTTAACATATCCGATTGGTCATAGTAGTTACTATACGAGTAGTTATCAAAAATCAACAGTGGTAAGTAAGTGACAGAAGATTTTTTTCACCAATTCTCTGTACAGATACAATAATACATAATAATAGTAAAAAATTGATCCCGATATACCAGTACATAAATATATAAGCTTATGAACCTGATCGTCATCAAGATTGTCCTGGTCCTTGTTGTCTAGCGGCGCGGGCGAGCGGCGCAGCTCCTCGCCCGTCAGCAGCTCGTCCTCCGACGACGATATGTCCGACCCGATCTTGTCTATGTTGGGGATCTTTATGTGATCTTCTTCTTTTTTTCTCTGAAATGTTAAATAAACATTAAATGCTTTATCTACGTCAGTGGCGATTTCCAAACGGTCCATCATGATTAGTTTAACCATGGTAGTGTGAAAAAGTGATTGGTAAAGCAAAATGTTCATGAGCTATCCATGTTACAGGCTAAAAGATACATAGTCTCTCTTAATTGGTAAATTCTATCAAAAACCTACCTTAAAATATATTTTGTTATGAATTATAATTACTATGCTGAAATAGAGTGTAAGTGCTCCTCCCACTCTATTCTAAATTAACGATAAGAAACTCTCGTAGGATAGAAGGTTACAATTACATCAACATAAGTACGTTTGGTTATGTCATTTCTACTGGCTTTCTATAATATACAAATAGTTTCTATAGTTCCAAGTCTAGCGACGCACACAAGTCATCAGAGAAGCTGTCAGAAATTAGTATTATGGCTTACCCTTTCTATAGTTATTTTAAGACATTCGAGGTAGAATTCACGATTTAAGTAGGGCGACGGAGTGGTTGACAGCGGCTCGGGGACTACGACGCTTTTCTGTGTAAATGATCTTATACTTTGTCTATCTTCACTACCTGAACCTGTAAATAATACAAAAATAAATGTATAAACTAATATTATTATCTATATTTTATATTATATGGCAACATGTGTACAAATAAAGGAGGGATACATTGAAAAATATGCGAACTTCGTGTAAAGGGAGAGAGGGGGGAGAAAGAGAGAGACGGAGAACGGATACAGAGAGAGAGAGAGAGAGAGAGAGAGAGAGGCGGAGACAGCTGAAAATAAGCGGACAAAGTAACCTTCGTCATCGGAGGGCAGGTCGTTGAGCGGGTGCAGCGAGGTCGCGGCGATGTCGGGCAGCGCGGGCCGCCGCTCGTCCTCCTCCTCCGACATGCCCAGCGAAAGGAACGGCGGCGCCAGCCCGCCGCCGCCCGTCGCACCCTTCAGCAGCATCGCGATCCTGCGGGAGTGACAAACACATCATTATTTCTATATCATCTATACCTAAGAGAGTAGCTTAGAGGAATGTATGACTTATTATATTCTAGGTAGTATTCACAACTTAAATAGGACGATGAAATCGCTGATAACCATTCGGAGTCCACTATGCTTAATATACCACCCATACTATACATCTCTGTGCCAATATCATAACAACTAACATGTACGGCCTACCTTTACGGTGGCGTTCATACATTATCTAAACCAGACTCCGCCCAGTTATGAAATACCGACCGTGGCCGTTTATATATGACGTATTGGATAGATTATTCCTTTCTGATTTATAAGTGCCACAAATCAATTTGAAAGTGCCCACATTTTATATTAAAATTATGAAACACTACTCAAAAACATTTTCCATGTGATACATAACTCTTAATATTTAACACTACATAATTATTAGTATTATTTAATTATTATTATCATTATTTAATAATTGACAGACCGTGTGTCGAGATCGACGTTCTTGGGCTCGTCAGCGGGCGGAGGCGGCTTGGGCTCGGGCTCCTTGGCATCCAGCTCGTCGGCCGGCGGCGTTGGTTCCACGGGCTTCGTCTCAGGGACTTCCTATACAACCGACATTTTATAACAACCGCTTTTACATTATGCTATTTTGCTTCTTAATGATTTACGATTTCTTTTAAGACACGTATGGAGCAAATCGTTTAAATAAATACAAAATTAACGGAGTTTAACCAAAACTGATGATCTTGATAAAAAGATCTATTAGTGAATGAAAACTATCATTGAAAATCTCTTAGTGAAATTACATGTAATTAAATCAAAAGAAGTAGATAAAAATGATATTTGGATAAAATATATCATATTCATATTTTATAATACAGTATGGAATATGATTATCAAACATATAACGATGATACATTTATAATAATTTGTGATTATTATTAGAATCTAAGTACACACAAGTTAGATCACACACAGAACATGCACAAGCGTACAAATATAAACAAGCATGCTAAACAAAATAATGGTAAATTTATGAAAATTACACAAATAATGCATATGAACATTTTAAATTTGTTTATGAGACATGCTTCTATTTTACAATTTTTGTATTTCCCTTCTAATATTACATGGAAAATAAATATGTTTAAAACAATCCATGCAGTTACTATGTTATAAGTATATCGCACAGTAACACCGTACTTTCCGTCGTCACGTGCTAGTAGTAATTAGTAAAAAATATTTTTGGTGTCGGTTTTTTTTTCAAACATTTCTTTTTAGCTATAAAACAGTCTATGAAAGTAGTAACATTTACTTTTCTCCTAAAATAAAACGTAAATTTAAACCAAATACACCCGAACTCTATCTACAGTATATTGAAACAAATAAGCTGTGTGTCATTCAAATAAATAATCCGAATTACAAGAAGTCACACATTATCATCTTTTTTCTAAAAAATACGTTAAAAGTAAGAGATACCAATAATAGTAACAACTTGAAGTTTTGTTATTCATTGATAAAAGATCTATATTGTTGACTATGTTTCATTACAACTAATGTATGTTTATACTTCGAAATATTTATTGTAAATAAATAATCAGTATTATTGAAGTCACACTTCTTTTGACGTGTTTGCCAAAATTGATGAAAGTGATTTATAACATCGACACTTAAAACCGACACCATACAATTGGCTAGCAAATGAAACACGTTTTGTAGAAAAGGCTATCAAGAAAGTTACACGATACGATATGATTCGTACCAATAATTTTGTAATAATTTGTTGTTTTGATAGTTTCATATCTTGCGCGCTTGTAACATTGATACACGCACTATTTTTACTACCACTACTACTTACTATAAAAGTTATACTTTGATGTGTTTTGTTAAATACATCAAAGAAGTATAACTTTTCAAGTGCGTACATAAGTACACACACGCCTTTCTTAAAATTTAAAGGTTTTATTGAACTTTTTTCTCTATACTTATGTCCTAAACGTATATTTTTTGTTAAATTATGAAATCGATTTTTTTATACGATAGAGTAGCAAAGGAGCATGCAGCCCACTTGATGGTAAGTGGCAACTGCTGCCCATGGACATCTGTAATCCACCCCAGATAAGACTAGAATTCTACCGAAGGTCGATCACAGATACGTTGCTACCCCTCAGAGTTAAGATGGAATGCCTCGGATAAGTAAGTCTTCCGTACCACACCCTTCAAACCAGAATACAGCAGCGCTTAACACTGTTATTATTAGACTGAAATAAAATGTTGCGGTGGTGTCGCCGGAGTCGAACCACAAAGGATTCAATCTCCTTTACGTTATCAGGCAGAAATAAACGTAGCGGTGGTGCCGGAGTCGAACCCCAGCGAATTCTGCCACCTCTACGTTATTAGGCGGAAATAAATGTGACGGTGGTAACAGCAGCGACGTGATCGCAACGTGCAGTGGTGGTCGTGCGGCCAACCTTGACGTGGTTCCGGTGCGCGTCGTCGGGCGAGGCGCGCTCGCGCGGCGCGGGCGTGGCGGGCGTGGCGGGCTCGCCCCACGGCCCCTTACGCTGGTGCGCAAACACAACGTTTCAACCTAGTGCGGAGTACGCGCTACACCTGCTCTAACTTACACCGTTGACCACTTTGGAATGGACTTTAAACTGACTAATGGAGTAGGGCGTAAATAACAATAAAAATCTATGGAATGTAGTACTTAGGTGCTGTTTCTATTTCAGAATATTAATAAATAAAACAAATCATCCATCGCCGTTCGAAGCGACTTCAGTACCTACCCCCTGCCCAAGTTTCTTTTTAGAGACCCCTCAGTCTAACGCCTATAACGCGATACCGTAAGACTAACTAAACTGAGTGAAAAAACTTTACTGAGGCCTAATCGGTAATGGTAGCTTAGGGTAACCGCATCATCTGTACTGACGTTCAACTATTAGCTATTCCATTGCCAAATGTGGTAAGTAGGACTGTCCCAACATCAAGTGTAGTACGTTAGTACTCAGACGTACGTATTATGTTAAACATAAAAAATTTAATCATATATCATTTTCGACATTTTTATTTTTAACTTGTACATTGGAGAAGTCTTTCATTGTTTAGTAAGTATATATAATACAATTCATTTATTGTATCGTGATCATGACCAAGTAACCACCTCTGTTATTATGACAAAAATGTTCGTAATATTTCAAATATGTGATTATGTATCAAATGAGTATTAATTTATGATTTCAAAATGATTGATTAAATGACACCATAAAACCATATGTAATGTAAACTTCATCAAATTAGTATGAGTAAGTAAAATTCATTCAACAAAAATAAAACCACACTCCACTCAGTTTTTCTTGCGTTTAGAACAATGGTTAATTGTTGCAACGGCGATTATTTTCTATCAATTTAAACCAAAAGACTTAGAAACTTCAGATTTCTCATTAAATTCCAATTACAACGTTGTCGAGAATTATAACAAATAAAAATGTAATTTATTATTCGTTGATGCTAGGCGCATCAATTTAATATTACTCTTCTAAAATGTTGAATTTACAAAGAAGTGCTATTAAAATAAGCAGAAAAAAACAAAAAGTAACGAACTGGCATCAATCATCAGTTGATACTAATAAGGCACAATTTTTGTACACTTGCCTATAAGCTAATGGTAACTTGAAAAGCTCTTTTTTTTTCAGAAACTACTTCCAAAACATACATAATACGCATGATGATTCGCATAATTGGTTTTATTTACACTACATTAGACTATACAATTCCAGAAAATTTTCATAGAGTCATTCTTCATCGCACTTCTATATCAAATATCTTTATATTACGAAATAGAATAAAATGATGTTAGGTTAATTGTATTGGAGGAATTACACAAATTAAAGTTAAATACTCACATGTGAATGGTGATGCGTGGAGTGGTGGTGTCTCCAGTCGGGCCACCAGCCCGCGGTCGCGCCCGTCGTACTCGCCGGACTATACCCGTACGCATAACTATAAACATACAAATGTTTGTATTGTTTTTTATAAAATTTACGGTATTTAAAAATAAAAGAAAAACACGATTATTATAAATGTTGTCTGTTTGCCTGTCTGTTTTGACTAATCCTCGAAACTCAATAAAATAAGATTCAAGAAGAGCCCTCTTCTAAAGTCGGCGATGCATTGGTGACTCCTCTGACGTTGCAAATGTCCATAGGCGGCGGTGACTACATTTTATCAGGTAGTATCCGTCTGCCTTATCGCTAGGTGAAATATATATATATATATATAAAACTGCTGCACCGATTTACACGGGGCTACCACTAGTAGATAGCTGATGTTATAGGCAATAACTTACGTTCCTTTACGTTACATTAAAACCCATTAAAAACAAACTTGTTTAAATTGTTGAAGGTACAAAGCGTACAGGTCACATAATATTTTTTACAAACGCGAGCGAAACTACAGGACACAGCTAGTACCGCATACAATAAAAGAGATAAAGTTGATCACCTCTGCTGGTAGTACGCGTCGTAGGGCAGCGGGCCGGCGGGCGTGTAGGGCACGTCGGGCGCGTGCGCGGGCGCGTAGGCCGCCTCCGCCGCCTCGCCCGCCGCGCCCGCCGCGCTCGCCGCGCGCGCGTACCGCTCGCGGTGCCTGACACGTCACATTATTATTATTTATTTATTAATCATTGTTCGGTATCAAGCATTTTAAAAAACTAAATCATTATTAAATAGGTAGGTTCCGTAAAAAAAAGAATGGCTTCGAATTCATTCTCAGGCTGTTTTTGTTCGTTGACAACTTTTATAAATGTTTGCTTCAAATAAATTAAGTAACAAAAATCAAAGCATTTCTAAACTAAATATTTTTCAATAGTAAAAAATCACTAAAATATTATTTTGTTTTTTTACAAAAAAAAATGTGTCTAATAAAAAAAAACAAATTAAACAAGCACTGAATATCTAAAGGCATAAATATATACACATAATATACATAAGCATAGTCTTTCAACACAAACATAAATATGCGTCTAAAATAGTACCTTCTTTTTTTACACTTCCTCCTGCATCGTCGGCTTGCACAGAATAACATTAAAATTAAAACTTAATGTACCTATAAGCATTCTATAACATCTTATTTTATTTTATTTAGGAGATTATATTGCAAAAATAATTTATTATGATGTTTTTAATGTAACAAGAGCAATTAACAGCTTCCCATCCATCTGACCTATCACCTATGAATATCGGTAATCAATCCCAAATAGAACAAAAGTTTATGTAAGGCATCCACAGTCTCTGGCAGCTGACTGTGTTGTCGACCTTAGCTGATAGGCTGGTTGCAACGCCTCATATTAGTATCTGTGCTCTAACTCGAACTGCAAGGTAGCATAAAATAAAAGCAAACAACAATTCTAAAACCATAGAAAGTGAGTATGTAGTGGTGTGCATATGCTTTTCACCAATAGCATGTGCAATAATATTAATCATCACAACAATAACAATCTATGTTATTTACAACTACACAGAATCCCAAAAATAATATTTGCCTATTTTATTTTGTATGAATGAGTATGTACATTATAAATACAATTTGTAAAACCAATTTACCTCTCTCTATCCCTGTCTCTCTCCCTGTCCCGGTCTCGGTCCCGGTCCCGTTCCCGGTCTCGATCTCGGTCTCTATCTCTGTCCCGGTCCCGCTCATCTCTGTCCCGTTCACTCCTCTTTCGATGTCGATGCCTGTACTCACGTTCCTCGTCGGACCACCTATTGTTGCTATCGCTATGGTGCTCTTCCTTGTAGCGACTGTAAGGTTCCTGTAAAAATAACAATAAAATATTTACACTAATCCCTATTAAGAAATTATACTAATGACTTTGGGAGTGTAACATAGAAAAACAATGGCTAGTCTTTCATCAAAGCAGGCATCAAAATGTATCAATGTTCATAACAGCCCTATTTACAATTAAAATGTGCTTAAAACATTGCAGATTATATTATTTGGCCCGTACATAGTATGTCTGTTATATGTTTAAAAATTTCATCATATTAATTACAACTTTGTTTAATGTTCTTGTTAAATTAGTATTTAGATCATAAATTTGTGAAGCAATGTATGCTGCAATTTGTATGTGTATATGTATGTACATGATAATACATATTTATCATAATAAAATCAGTAGTTTCACTTTCTATTTTTAGAGAAGCATTTTTATACTTTTTCAAGTGAGAAAACCACTTATCAAATGACACTGATAACATATTTTCACATACCTTCTCAGTCAACTTGGTGTCTTCCAATCTCTTGCTAAGAACCACTTCCATCTTGGCTTGCCGAACATCCTCCATAATGGGAAGTTTGATAGCAGATGTAGCTGGTTGCAGCTTCTTATCCATAGTCTTGTCTTCAAACATCTCTGTACACTTCTTGCCAAATGGATCGTGAAAAACTTCCAGCACCTGATATAAACAAAAGCTTGACCCTTGGAGTCTTACAAAAGAAAATAGAAGCTCCGTTCCCATTCGCAAAGAATTATTTTGCCTTTAGTGCTTTCCCAATTAACATGTAACTGCACTAGACTGACTTATGTAATCATATAATAAATAACAACAAAACAAATCAAAAAGTCAGCGGACACAATCTTAGCAGTTCTTCTTTATATAATTACGTCCCATAGTTCCAAAGTTATTGTTTCAGATGTTATTACTTGACCATTTGGTCATTCATATATATCAAGGTACATGTTGTACTGACCAATCTTTATCACATTGTTCATGTGACGAACACGGGAACTAACTGAATCATGATACACGCTGGGCTTGGATATAACCACTTTTATATACAATGACATACGTAAAAAAATATTAAAATCATGTATTCTTAATTGTCACATTATTTGATATTTACAAAAAAATGTGTCCAACCCATAGACATTTTTTTTTTCATATGTGCACCGTCTTACTACCTTTCTTATATTGTAGATTTGGCAACCAAATCGTCAATACACTTGATGGAAAGTGGCCAGTGTCATACATGGACATCTACAACTAACCATACATATGACGATACTTGTACCTGAGTTGGGTCTTACCCATATCTCCCTTACCACACTTTTCAAACCAGAACACAGCAGCACTTTATATTATTGTTATCAGGTAAAAATTAATGTGGCAGTTTCGCTTCCACAGTGAAAGTACAACTGGTTAGCTATAGCTATCATATTTTATATAAGATTTAATTTATTGTACCATTGTTAAAAAACAGTTTCAATAGAGCTTGTGGATCTACAGACTTCACACAACATTGAGAACTACTAAGCGTTTATATTACAATTCAAATTCAAATATAGACATGACTCAAATATCTAAAGATTACAGATTCGAGGCTGCACATACAAAATTCACTAAGCTACAGTTCAACTAAATGGACAAGATTATGGTTAATAATATTGGATTTAAATCAGTGTTGTACATGATCATTAAATCCTAATATAAATTGAATGGTACATACCTGACCCATTACCGATTTTCCATTATATTTTTCTATACATAACTTAGAAAATTTCACATCTTGAAACACTACTCTCGCAAATCCCAAGTGACGGTTTGTGATTGGATGGTAAAATATTGTTAATTCCTCGCAAGGTCCAACTTTATTCATCATATCTGCTAAAAATGCTTTATCTATGTTGTCATTTAGGTTTCCTATGGTAATTTCTAATTGAGGAGGTATTCCTACATAATTCTTATCGATTCTAAACCTGCAAAAAATTACACCAGTTTAAAAATCCCGCCACTAAATACATGTCAAATATTGTAATGTTGGCAGCCCTGATGACAGAAGTATAATAAAAACAAAGAATATTATAACCAAATTTTTACATTTTAGGAAATTATTGCTGATTTCAATTAGTATTTTCGTTTTTTTAGCGGTTTACTCGGATATTATAGAAAGGTTAAAGTATTTATCACAATATTTCGGTTATATACACACTACATCATCAGAAATAGAAACTAACAAGAATCATTCACAACAAAAGGTTTTTATATAATAATAACGAGAGAAAAGACAATTGTTTAGTGATAATGTTTGTTTTAAATGTCCCATCTTAACAATAATATTATAAGTTTCAGCATTACTTAAAGATATTGATTCATCAATCATATTGGACATCAATGTATTTTAATGATATTGGCCTAATAAAATAATACCTGGGAACTGGTAAATCTGCTGGTTCCAACTTATTCCAGATTCTAGAGAGCTGAGACCTTGGGTCCCTGCATTGGACAGGTGCATATGTAGTATCACCAGGTACACAACCATCATATCTATAGAGTTTTGTTGCTCCTTTCACGAGAAATGGATCTATAAGGAGTTTATAGTTTTTAGGTGCTTTATGAAGCACAGCATTGTGCCCTGAACTTTTATGCTCCATTCCTCCATTCATTCTGAAAGATAAAATAACAAATAATATTTAATAAGATATAACCTCAACATTTATAATAATTTATTAATATTGCTATTATATCTCCTGTAAATTTATTCGTATGCTGACTATAACCTGAAATTAGAAATATAAATGCATAATACCATGTTAAACGAACCTGAAATGTTTAGAAAAACAATATGTTAGAAAATCGAAGATATTTGCGTTTTTTATCCAATACAGCTACTGCTCAGCAATATCATCTTAAATATTATATATAATGGAACTTTACCAATCCTGTTAACATGTTTTTAAATAGAATTTCACTGAATTAACACGACAACATCGAATTATAAAATAAGTTTCTAATGCAAGCACTCTCCATGGTGACGGCCTCTCGAAGTATGAAACGAAAATGATGAAATGGTATACAGACAAAAAATTTACTTACATTATTCGATTTTAGTGATCTTAAAAATGTTCGTATGGAGCATTTCACTCTCACTAAATGTACTTTCATGTAAACGAATAACCTATTTTAATACAAGTTACAAAAAATAATAAGACGCTTAAATGACTCTAATAACAAGTATCATAAAGTATTGTATTTTTAATCCAATGGTAATGAACTTTATCTACGAATTAAATAGAATTCTTTATGGATGCGTTTTCTTCCGTTATGTTGCCTACCATTGCAGATGACTTTTAAATTATAAGGCAGAGCACACTATTGTATTTCCCGCAGGTTTTTATAGCGTCTATCTGCACGTCTGTTTCAAGATAATGTAATTTTACTGAACTTCTATATGGGGAAATAAAACTGTTTTATTACAGTATGAGACAAGTATTTAATTTGTAATTAAAAAAAATGAATTTTTGAAGTATTTAACAGAACTATTCAACGGGTGCAATGGATTTATTCGTATTATGGTAAATTCTAATGCAATGAATTTATAAGTAAAAATTGAGTTTGCGACACTCAGTAACAATGGCCACATTAAAGAAGAAGTGAAAACTATTTTTGTACGTTACGTTAAAGGGCGTGTTACGATAAAGGTCTAATTTATATGTACGTTCTTTTAAATTAATGTGCCAGATATACATCGAGTATGAAATTATGAAAGTTTTTATATTTTCTTTAACATCTTTACACAGACACAGGCCATGTCTGTCAAACTATTATGCAACCGCGTGAAGTTAAAAACCTAGTGCGTTTTGAGTCTTATGCCTGCGATCATTTCATTGTAGAATACCAATGTTTTAAATGATTACTAAATTCAGACAGATTAAATTTTATTAAATAGATAATCATATTAATAACATAGTTAGGTACTTAAGAATACACGTATTTTACTTAGGTGTCGTACAGGCTGGCAATAAATCATCTGTCACAAATGTAAAGTTTGCTATAATAATTCCCTAATGGCAACATTTGCTTTTTGCTAGTGGGCTGTTGCATCACAGATTTTGGTAATTTTGGATTTTGAAGGATTTGCAATACTTAGGACGTTTCTAAAGACATAAATTTTGTCGCGGCACCATATAACTTTAGTTGTGTATAAGTTTTATTTAGTAAAATTGTCATTGCAGGCAAAATGGCCGAGAAAATAGTGCCAGTGGTGAAGGCTTCTGAAGAGGAAGCAGAGGAACTGGTTGATCCCCAGCAGCAATTGAGAGTAAGTTCAAACTTATAAGCATATCATCCGGCATTCGTTTTTTACCAATTTCTACTTTTTATATAAAAATAACCTTAACACTGAACTTGCTCATAATCGATAACCTAATAGAGCATAATTTAATTTAGTATAATCTTTAAGACTCTAATCTCATTTCGTTGATTTAAATAACCTTTAGGTATAAAGTTTTCACAGAAATATTTTCTTTGAATAATTCAAGTTATGATAATAATATTATAAGGAAGTAATTGTGTGTGTGAACACTATTTGTTCCATAATAATGTATGGCTAAGCAAGCCTTGTTTATATAATTTATTAATTCTACGTATCTGCTCAGTTATCTAATATGTCTGATATTTTTATGTACCACCATATACTGCTCTCAGATTTTTTAATTTAGATCTAAAAGTGAAAATTACCTGTGGAGTACCTTATTTGAAAGTCTGTATGTATGCTAAGTTATGATAATAATATTATAAGGAAGTAATTGTGTGTGTGAACACTATTTGTTCCAAAATAATGTAGGGCTAAGCAAGCCTTGTTTATATAATTTATTAATTCTACGTATCTGCTCAGTTATCTAATATGTCTGATATTGTTATATACCACCATATACTGCTCTCAGATTTTTTAATTTAGATCTAAAAGTGAAAATTACCTGTGGAGTACCTTATTTGCAAGTGTATGTATGATTTTTATGGGCTATGAATCTGGCTCATCTACATTTAAGGCAACCTTCATACTCAGGAGTGGTAGCGCATCGTTGATCAGCATACATACAAACCTTCTATACGAAGTTGGTTGCAAAATTTCATAGATGACAATTACCACTTACTTCAAAGACTGAAAATACTTCTAGCATTGTTACAGCCAATAAGGCATATTAACGCGTTCACTGCCCGCCGACTACCCCTGGTGCCCGTCAGCCGAATAACGAGATTTTAAATAATAAAACCCATTGCGTGGTGCCCTTCGGCGCATTTGAGCGTTTACCGTAGTACCTATTATCTTATCTGTAATTTTTACTGCAAAGCCGGAACAATAGAATGGCATTTTTCGAGAACAATAGAGTAGGTTTATTCCCATTGGGCCTTCCACAAAAATATAAATATTTTGTAGTTCATAATATTGTCTATTTATTTGACGAATTTTATAAAGCTAGTGGCATATCTAAAAAAATGCACGACAGATATAAATACATTTTATTTTTAAAACAGAATTATTTATTGGATGGAACAGTGACAGTATTGGTGCGATAAAATTCAATCGATTCGA
>DWRA01000331.1:0-27038 GCA_018250295.1 Spathilepia clonius | reverse complement strand
GAATGCCTCGTTAAGTTTATCTCCCTTACCACAACCTTCAAACCAGAAGACAGCAGCGCTTAACACTGCTGTTATTAGGCAGAATTAAGCGTGGCAGTGGTGCCGCCGGAGTCGAACTACGAAGGGTTCTACCACCTTTAAATTTATACACATATTATTCAAACCATGTAGATAATAATAATAATTTAATATAAAATAATTTCATTTAGATATATACAGCACTATCAGTTATTGTACTAATGAAATACAAGTGTAAGAGGTAGATGAATCAACAGAGTAAGATGCGGAAGACTCTTACGCAATTTAAAATATTCGAGGTTACTTTTAATGGTAAACATACCAGTTTTTGGCGATACCAGTTGCCTGAAAATGTAAAGCCGACTACGTTTTGCAAGACAAGAAATATTCATTGCAAACATGTAGCCCAACCTGCTGTAGAGTGAATGCCCATGACGAAATTTCAGTAAGCACCTACATTGGACAGGTATTTGGTAGCTCTTTAATATCTACTGAACTATGGTATGTTGTTAGCTCGAATACCAATGACGAATTATTAAAATTATTAAAGTTGTAGGGCTTACCTAATGTGACAATTGTTGATCGAAGTGTCAATTGTTGATCGAAGTGTCAAATAAGATGCTAGCGGATTCTTAACGTACAGAAAAATTTAAGTCTAGTAAAATTGTAGAAGAAAAAGATTTAGAATACGCATCCACCAGACGGGAGGACGGCTTTAATCCTACTTGAGGAGCCTGAAATATTGAGTTTCTTAAGACGATGTTTTTTGCGATTGGTCACAACTGATGAGGCACAGTCAGCACGTATCCCAGTCTGCATACTATCTAGATTACCTCCACCGGCGATAGTCTACAAGACGATGATGACACACCACTAGCTCAACAATAAAATTTTGGATACATTTTGATCTTTCTGTCTTAATTTTGTACTAGTAACTTCATAGCTAACTAATATGGTATAACTAGTTGAAAGCTTCGAGTGCGTACGATGTTATTTTAACCTCAAGACCCACGAGCCATAAATTAAACAACAAGGAAATAAATATGCGAGATGTTTATAAATTCTGTTGGAAATAGCGGAGCTTGACGTCACGGAACACCACTGTCAAGGGCACGCTGAATGCTACATGCTGCTAAGTTTCTTGGAATCTAGATGTAGCCAGGGGACATACAATTCTGCTGATTTAAAAAGTATTTTATGGTAAATCAAAATTTAAAGGGAACATGGGAACAAGCGATGCAACTAACATAAAAGCTGTTTTTAGAAATTATTTACATTAATTTTCTTACTGGTTTCCTAGTTTTACAGCCCTAGCCACGAACAACGAAAATAATATAAAGGGATCCTCAACAATAAAAGCGAAGACGTAATAAATGCCTAATTACTTTAACAACTCCTAAAGTTAACATGTTTGAAATACTTATTGGTTGTTAGAAAATAATGGTTCATCCATTTTCAAACTTTTATGAATGAATACAGAAACATTCTTTGCCTATTGTAATACGCTTTTATTTTAATTAGCTTACATTCAATTCTATCACAGTTCCGCGTGTTCCAATTAGAAAAAAAGTAGACTAATTATCTTGCATTCATTACTTTAATGAGGTTCCACTCGTCAGTATTATGTTTACGATTTTTTGTTGACAAATTCAAAGAGGTGTAGATGTGTAGAGCTTTATTTAATTATATTTCTGGGAATTACAGCCGTTCTACGAATTACTATACAAATGTTTAATGCCGAAATGATAAAAACCAGAACCGCTACTAAACATTGATAATTTAGTGGCTGTGTTGAAGTGCCACGCTACTATAAAGTACTATAATCGAACTAATATAAAGTAATACATAAATTTGTATGTCCTTGGATAATAGAAAACCATTGGACTGGTTCTACTATTATTTGATTGTGCAAAAGCAATAAAAGAAATAGCATATGTATTATTTCCATGGATTTTAGGAAACATATATTGTCTTAATCTTTGTATTTTGATTAAATATCTATTCAAAGAATTTAATAAACTGTTTTATATCGAAATCTCAGTCCTTTATTCCATAATATTACTGTCTGAAATTTTCCAGATAATAATATGATGCCTGATTATTATTATTTTTTGTTTTATAGAAGTAGCAAGCAAGCATGAAGTCCACCAGACGGTGAGCAGGCAATGCCGCTCAAGTAGATACGTTACTACCCTCTGAGGAATAAGTTGCAACGCTTTCAAATCAGACACAGCAGTGCTTAACATGACCGCTGATGGCAGAAATTAATGTAGTGATGGTATCTTCAAAATTAAACCAATAAAAATTCTACTATCTTTTACATTTTTACATCAGATATTTCAGATATAAACCGCGGAATCTCGCGGAAGACGCAGATCCATAATCCAACATAGACGATTAAGAAGTTGCGAATGTTCTCATCAACTTTAACGAGGTTCGTTTCTCAGAACATTATACTATTTATTACTTAAAATAAACAGATACGATAAAAACAGTATTACGCAAATTGATTTGAAACGTGATAAATAACATCCAGTGAGAAATCCGTGTGAAAAAATTTTCATGGAATTTTCTGCTGTGTTTACGTACGTCGTCCCGAGTCCATCTATTTCATATGCCAAGTATTTTTATTTCGGAACGATTAGAAATATACAAACGCACTCTCTATTTTCTAACGCTGACAGTAAAATCGGAACTGGTAGGTCAGTTATTTAATTGAATCAAACTTTACAATAGCCTTTCATGCACACGCACACGCACACACACACACACCGAAGACAGTCAACCAATCATCGTCAAGATGGTAAGTTTGTCCACTGCGCAAACAAACATGAATGGCTGTTGTAATAAAATAACAAATACACTTACATTTTATCAATTACTACGAATAAGTGAAAGGCCTTTGCAATTCATAACTTGGTAAATATTTCGTTCAATCAGAAACATCAGTTTTTATTGCCACTAAGAATTATACTCATTGATTGTTTTCAGAATTTTAAAGGAATTTTCATATCCCAGTAACAGAACAGAACAATGAGGTCAAGTACGAATACGAAAGACATGCCGCGACACTAAGGTCGGCGGTGGAGCAGGCCTGACGTCACGCCGCTCACTGCCAAGGCCTGTACGTAAATATCAGGACTTGATCAATTAAACGTAATCTGCTGTAGATTGACAGCTTCTCGTCACACTAGGAATCTGGGATACGAATCCTGATTTTCCGAAGTCTGCCTTAACGTCTGAACCCTTACGAAAGTTCTCGTGTATATCAATCACTCTAACCTCAACATTGCCCTTCTCTAAGAATATGAAGGAACAAAACTATCATAAACTATGCCGGTTAAGTGTGGATTGATAAACTTAACATCTATAAAAACATTTTCATTACAATACTTTCCTTCGCCTTTAGGGCTAATGATAATCATTTCCCAATTTATAAGTGCGCCAATGTCGATCGTAGACCTCGATTTTCAATAAACCAATAAAGAACCACCAAGAATATTATACGTATTATGCGTATTATTCTATCTATATAATAGACAGACTGTTTGTGAACTAGGAGAGGTTTGGTTGGCACCACCATGTTTTCGACAGTGTTTGGCAAAAGACATAAAACTCGATTTTACTTCATACGCAAATTTAATTCCAAAATAGAATTAGTATAATAGAACAAATAATTAACAAAATTAATCGTCAAATACTTTTCTTTACAGAATATGATATACCTGCATATGTTTGTCATAAAGAAACTATTTTGGAAGACTGTACTGAGCGGCGCGGGAGGTTCTGACGTCAACGCTCTTTCACTGTCAAGGTTCTTAGCGTAAATATCTCAAGAATTAGATAAATCTGCTTGTGTAATATCCGTTCCGTTATTTAACTCGTTTGCCATCGTCGCTTTGCTAAATTATTCATTGATATGATAATAACTAAAACAAAACTACCCGTACATTCGTTACCAGTGAAGTAAACTTACGTCGCCTTAATGTTTGACAATATTTTAGTCCCCAGAAACCATGTATCCAAATCCAAGTGATTTGTCTCCAGGATACATTTTTCGAGACATTTGAAATTGGTAGGTTCTGATGCCAAAGGGCGGCAATGATTGTTTAATTTCAGCTGGACCTGGACATATACCCATTTGTAACTTTAACTTCATGTAAGACCAGCAATGAAATTGGTTTTGGTTAAATTAGTATTTATTGGTATTAATACTCAAAGTGATAGTTATAATGCAGTAATTGTAACTTACCTTTCAAGTACAATCTCCTTAAATTGAATTTTATTGTAAGAATATTATAATATAATGTCTGTTGTTTGTTGCAGTCTAATCGCAATATTTTTGACGGAAAGAATTATTAATAAGTTTTCAATTAAACGTATCTCGATATACTAGAACGTGCCTTTCGCAATTCTGCTATCGAAAGAACTATTTCAGGAGACACGCTGTTGAGGCCAGCGGAGCGAGGCCCTGACGTCACCACCGTTCACTGCCAAGGCCCCGAGCAAACGTGGATCGATCGAGCCCGCATCGTAAACCGATACCGAGTTCCAAATAGCACCGATAATGAAAACACATCATGGTAATATTAACCCATGAATATCAAGAGGCGGAAAAGTCGCTAAACGTATCGTGGAAAGGTTCAGTAGTAGTCGAAGCTACATTTAAAAGTTTACTTTTGAAGTCCATGGTGCTAAATTATTATCCGCCTGACTAACGAAACATTTATTTGATAACTAAATGTCATTTGACAGACGAGAAACTCTTCATCATCATTACTGTTTTATAGCTGTGCACGGCTTTCTTTACAAAACAAGAAGGATTTCGTTTAAAGTCACTCAAGTGAATAAAAGTATACGAGGCGTCAATAAAATATGAACTGTAAATGCCAAGCTTCTGCATCCATGTTATAAAGAGCTTACAATGTCATGTATTGGGGAGTAGAAATAAAATACGATATAGCAAAATAATCTTCTGAGATTGCTTCGCGTAAGTGTGTTTACATCTAAATATAAAGAAAAAAACATAAAAATAGGTTAACAATGATGATTAACAACGGTCATTATTCGTTTGGACTGTGCAATAATTTATACAATAATTTTGTTAACGAACAAGATGACAAATAAAAACTATCACGTAATCGGACGCGTCACCGTTGCATAATTCGGTGTTTTGCTAGAAATAAATGATTAAAGCTATTACTACTGATACCGTTACATATACTATTGTTTGTATAAACGTGTTATCAGTAAACGTACCTTATCTTGGTTTGTTTTTTTACAAACTTTCTCTCTTGACACAATGACGTAATAGAAAATCTTTAAAATCTCATGACTCTAATAAAGAAGAAAGTACAAAACGTAAGATAAATAGATTCCGAGAAGAGTGAAAAGGATTTACAATTGTTAAGGATGAACCTACTCAAGAAATTCTTGGAAACATTATTTCTAGAGAAAGGGGCTTTATTGTAGCGTATTGCGTTGCAATGAGTTTGTATTTAAATAAAGTCGGTATCTTTTGTAATCTACTTAAATATTATTATCGTAACATGATATATCAACAATATCGAAAAAATAGAGGCAAAGAGAATATTTACAGATAATATAACTGTCTTATTTGTAGCTTTAAAATTTTCTCTTTCTGTAGCAATATTTTATTGAGGTACCTGGCGTAGTGTGTCTGACATAATTTCTGTTTTGCCACCATATTGTACTTTTTATTATTTACTGCTCTCTTTATTCCGGTCATGTTGTAAGATTTATAACCAGAGGCATTCGCATTCATGCTCCTAAGCGTTTCCGTGAGGCCCGCTACGTTGGAAGGATAACGGCATTCAAACCAGTTACAAACATCAAGTTTTATGATCAACTTTTACTTTTCGGTCCCGTTTGGTTTTTTTTTAACTTTTGGTCTTTACTTTTATCTCGTTTGTAGGAATTTGGTCGTAAAACTAAAATAGTGGAAGATTCGTTAACGTTCTAGAACGGTGTCGTTAAATACTACAGTCACTAGTTTACATTAGGTCATAAATATATAAGTTTGTAAGGCACACAACTAATAATTAAAGTAATACTGGGAATAGTGAACAATAGGGATGATAGCAAAACCGCAGTCGTGACAAGCATTAATTTCCAGGAACCCACTAAATTGCCTCTACAGACCAGTGATTCTCAAAGGCCCACTTATAATGCTCTAGAGGCCTGCGGAGGTGCTGGACGGTAAAGTGAAAATTTTATTTGTGTTTTTAAGATTTTCGAGGTTCAATAGGGGGATTGTTTTTAAGCTAATCTATTGTAGAGACAGATTAGTGTCATTAGCTTTCATGCAAATGAGAGCGAAAAAGAGGGCACTAAAATAATCAGTTCCAATAGTGGACGGCAGATGGAGTAAATTTGAGAACCGATTGATTTACTGCTTCAGACCGTACATACTACCTATTGATTAGCGTATACGTACATTTTAAAACAAAATTCTGTTGAAAGTAATAAGTTTAATCAGCAATTTGCATACGAAATAGAGTTCGAACCGGTTCGTACATTAAGTGCAGATTGTGACACGCTGCATACATTATGGTAACACTTATAGAACAAATTAAATTTGGTAATTTATACGTAAAATCATTTATTATGCAACACAATAAAAATTTTAATGTATTATAGTAAATTGTACTGAAATTAAATATATTTACTGCGCATTTTTTTACTTTACAGTTACCACTTAAACCGAATCTCTGGTATTTTTTTTTAAATATTTTTAATTTTTTTTTTAAAATAAATAAAGTTTAGTTTTGTTAATAATTTTTAGAACAGATGTAATGATATATACCTGTGCATTTTTATACCTTAGTTCTGTAGCTCAAGCATTATAATTAATTTTAATAACGATGTCTAAATTGCCGCTGGGTTAGTCAGCACAGACGACAAGGGTCTTAATAGTTAGAACATACGACTCCTCTCAATATGATTCGCCGTTACGCAAACAAGGATATTGGCTCAGGTGCAGCTTACGTAACTCCAGGTGGCAAGACCGTGCCAAGTTACCTCAATTGAGTCATTGAACGTCGAAGGCAACCGCACGCACGTCTCGAGGGAAAACCAAAAGAACTGGTGTTCATGGAAATCATATTGAGGGTGTTAAAGTGGAAACACTGATTTTAAAACGGATTATTACCGTTGTTAATAATCGTTACTCATACAGACAATTTTGTGCCCATAATATATAATTGTTTACTAGGGCAAATTTTTTAAGCACCTCAGTTCTTATAAATTTTATAATAACATAGCAAGAAAATGAAAAAAATAAACTTAAAAATATTTCACTGGTTACTTATACAAAACTATGTTATATGGTAATTTATTACTGGCCCGCAAATAAGACCAATTTTTACCAGAATGAAAAGACTTTCAGCCTTGTAAAAGAAGTAAATTGGAGATTGCTTATTCTTGATTTATGATTAATGCTACATGAAAACTCTTTATCAGTACTCAATTACGATACCTTTTCTCTTCCTTCCAATATGCAAGAAATATCTTCATTTTCACATTCCACGAATGACATTATATACAACACAGGCGCAGGCGTTGAACGTAGGTGACTGGTAATAAAGCAGCCCACAAGCACCACACGTTAGATTAATGGCCAGGCTATTAATATTATATATTAAAAATCCCGGTCGGCATCAGCGTCGGTAGATTAAAAATAAATAGCGGTATGTCTTGGTATTGAATGATTTTAGTCTTCCGTAACAAAAAATGAAAACAGGAAAATGTGTCAGGTGATACTCATATGCAAGATATAAATGAATTCTCAATACTAAATATTCTACGAAAGTAATTTCCAAATATATAATTTAATACATTGAAATAGTAGAAGGGGACGTCGTTGCTTTTAGAAACTTCAGAGAAGAGGATTTTAATAAAAAAAGAGTAAAATTAAGATTCAATAATTAATGAAGCACCTATGTAAAATACTATCATCATGATGCAAATAATACTTGCAATTTTATTTATAGTATAAGAATTAAGTTACTACGACAATAATGAATATATGGCGTAGAATGTAGATATGTTTTTGATGAAGTTAATTATAAAAGATCTGAATACGGGTGCCGAAGAAGACAAATGTATTTTGAATAGCTACCTGGTTACTTTGCGATTTTAAACAAATGCAATACATTTTTTGTCGAACGTATTATTCTTAACCAGTCAACATCTCCTGTCAACATTAATAAACTGCAATGGCTTTAAACGTATATCCGTTTAAAGCCATTGCAGTACAGGGATAGTTACGATATAAATACGGATAGTTTTACCATAGATATAGCTCTATTCGTGCTTGTCCGTTTTTTCCTTCGCAACCTTAATAAAGAAGGCATAAATCATAGGGAAACGTAGTTTTTTTGCTCTCATCAGTCGTATATTGGCGTATTTCTTACGTAGCGGTAACAAAAACACTGGCAGCTATTTACATCGCCATCTCTTATGTAACAAAACAGGCTTCTTGGAAATATTTTTGAACGTAACGTTGGAGGTTACGTTAATTCATTCGTGTTTGTTGATTTTTGTTTAGATACGGCTAACTCATCGCGGATGGACGAACTATGACTAGAGGTAATGTTTTTTTTTACATTTACGTATATCTACAAAAAAAAACAAAGTATTTCGTCAATAATTCATTATTGGCCAAGTTTTTATTATTACATCTTTGAGAATTTTAATTAAATTTGAATTAAATGCAGGCATATTCTGTCATGTTGTTCTCCTTTGACGAAGTTTTGTAATTTACGTACATAACTCTGAAAAGTCAGATAACTACTAACCATTTTTATGCGGATTCAACGTGGGAGATTGAAATGCGCATATCTAGGCGTAGTACTTACTATTCGTTAAATCTATCTCTCCAAGTACTTGTAGATATTTATTTATAGCTCATTGGTTTGTTTGTAATAAAAATGACAGCGTGACTTTTGGATCCAAACAATCACGTATCGATTCCACAAATCACCGTATCACAATGATGACACGGTGATGAGCTCCTGTCACTCGAGAGACAGCGCTGACAGGCGGCAAGTGCGATGGACGTATCACTGCATGCGTCACCACAAGTGGACGTGTGACGGTAACACCACGACCGCTGCCACTCATCGGATCGTATTACAAAACAGAGCGTTGCGCAAGAGGCAAGACGCTTGATTAAAACGAAGCTTTCATAACGGCAGCTACGTCAGGTACAAATTTAAGGAAAACAAGCATATATTGTTCGTCGCATAACACTCAGTTGCGTCAAGGTATGGTTTCCTGTTGCTGTAAAATTTCCTCATGATTCACTCACACTTATGGTGTTGGATAGAATATTTTTCCGTTAACCACTGTAGGCAATTAAAGGGTTAAAAAATCGAAAGGTTCTATCTCCTTTCAAAACCTCGCGGTAAAACCTTATTTTTAAGTAACATTTAGCGCCGAAAGGACTAGAAGTGTACATCCAAATATAAGGATAATTAAATGGAAGAATTTCTACTCTATTAATGTTGGAAATAATCGATCCTTTTCGGGATGTTTTTAAGCACATATACAGAAGTTTAGGTTTCGTGGTGACAACTATTTTTAAACTGAAATTATTTGGAATATGGGTAAACCGCAAAAAAATTGTACAAAACGTAAATAACGTGTAACAAAACGTGGTAGTAATCGGTGTACAACGATTTCTTTATGTTGACGGCAAGACTTCGCACATCTGCCGCCGCAGCTGGCCTCAAGGTCAAGTGGCCCAGCCTCGCCTTGCTTAGCCAATTTGAACAACTTATCTGTTTGATAAAGTGCTACACGATCCACAATATATGTGACATTGAAAACATCTAGAATTTAAATTCTGCCTATGTACGTATACCTTTCTTTTACTTATAAGCTTATATCCAGTCTGATGACAATGAGGCCTAAGGTTGTTAGCAAATCGTATTTTCGCTAATTTTGAGGTTTCTGATAGTACCTCTCATTGATGCTGACAAAGTAATTTACTCATTGGCAGAACTTCGCTTTATCCATGCCAATCTCATCAGGAAGATCATCTTAAGTAAACAAACGTAACTAGTTTGTTGTCCAAAGTTGTTTAATGTCCAAAGTAATATAAAATAATTTCTAGGGCGGCTTGCGACTAATATACCGTTGTACATACAGAAAACAATAGTTAACTTAAATATTAGTTATATTATGAGTTTAGGCGTATGCGTACTTTACTTGTAATTCCCTGTAATCATGAGTCTGTTATTTCTTCAATCGTTTACAGAAAATCAAGAAACTTCCTCGGGGAGATAGTAGCGAGTAATCAGGCATTCCAATATAGAGCGAGACTCATTTATCTGGTGGAGTAAACAAGATAGGGAGTTGGTATCAGCGTATAAACATGGAAGTGTTGACGCCACCGCTCCGTCACGATCACGAGGTGGCCGCGTGGTCCCGCGCAGTCTGTGACCTGACGCCTCGTAGCCACAGATGGGTAGAATCGGTAAGTACGCGGTTATGTGCGCGGGTATTTATAATTCATTGTCTATGTATGTCACGTAATAATGAAACTGTATCCCCTGTCTGTTATAAGAGGCGACTTACGGGTTTTCCGGGGTTGCGGGAGGCAAGAGTTAGAGCTCGAACCACCCAGCCAATAATCCTGGCAAAGACGACGACATGTGAGACCGCATGTCAAGTCCTGGACATAAGTCATATGTATTTTTGCTAGTGTCACAGATTGTATTTTATGTTGTATTGTATCTTATATTGTATTGAATTGCATAAGTCGTATTTTATTCGTTTTTTTAATCGTTTATTTATATATATCTTACGAACGTATACAATTCCGTTACTCAGTTCGATGTATGACCGTGTCATTATAATAGTCCCAGTATATTGAGCTGAACCCGCGACAGGTGGAACTCTAAATGATGATTTAGATGTTTTAAATGTGTGCGTTGTGTATTTGCCCCTGTGTGTCCGTGACACCCTCAGCACAAGAACTCTGTTGTTGATTTGACTATTGTTATAATGGTCCTGATCTTAAGATAACTAAAACTTTCCGAAGGGGTTTCGAAAATACAATATACTATATCATCATCAACAACTTGTACAACAATACAACTTTATTCACTAAGTTTTCGCATTTCCTTTACAAAATACATCGCAAAAATCAGACCACGTAATTTTTATCAATAAATCAGTGACTTATACAATCTGTACATAACATGTACCGTATAAAGACAACAAAATCTGTATAAACATAAGCATTACATTTCTATATGTAATGAAGCAGACCAGCAGGTCTTACATTTAAATATCTAGTCGTAAAATATTATAACTTACTTTTATTTCTGTACTGTGGCAATAGAATGAGCATACACTCGCGGAGATAACGAACTCAATTGACATTGTTATTGGCGCAGTTCGGTGCAACATAGTTTCCCTTAGGCTAATGTTTGGGCTTTCAATCAACGTCTAGTAAACGACTTTGTGTGTAATTATATTTACAAATTAGCTAAATGGAAATTACTAAATTTAGATGCGTAATTGCGCACGTGCTTCGCCGTTATTAAAAGGAGACGTGTAGAAACATAATATCAAAGATACATTTACTAGAACTATGTCATTCTCAGTCATATGTGTCACGCACAAAAAGCAAAGAAAATAAAAGTTTCTTCTTTTTATCCTTATAATGCAATTTTATTCCAATAAGAATAACTACTAACATTTTGTATGGCGGTTAAATTGTACAATAAACTACCTCACCGACTAAAAGAATTAAAAAAGGACCTAATATTACAAATAAATTAAAACCCTACTATTGGAAAATTGTTATTACAATTATGATGAATTCTTAAATGATAATTTGAATGTATAGACATGTAAATGTAAATATTATTCAATGTAAACTCAATAGATCGGACTTTTGACCATATGAAAAGTAACTGCCATAGAAAATTTAGAACGCCTTAACAGGCATATACAATTTTTGGTGCTCTGACATTTTTGTTCATTGTTCTATCCAATGTATGCCCAAAAATTTGCTAAATAAAGATTATTATTATTATTATATGCACTATATATTGTAGCATATTGACCGTGTAGAACTATAATCATCACTAAATTATATTAGACTTCTAACTAACAGAGATCGTCGACACGATATGTTGCTATTTCTGAGGACTATGTTGGAACGTCTGGGATAAGTATGTCTCTTTTACCACTCCGTTCGAACCTGTGTAGGTACAGCAGCGATTGACACTGGTGGTAAGAAGCAATAGATGCGATGGTGGTGCTTCCTAAGGGTTACAAAAGGTTCTAGTTTTAGAGCCTGTATACAAGTAAAATTCATTTAGTTAAAACCTAAGTCAAGCTCAGTTTGGAACTAACTATTATTTTAGTACGAACCAAGCATTTAGTCGAAGTTTCAGTCGGTGGATAATTATATTGAAAATAGCTGTGTAGTTTGTCCTACAAATATTTGCGTTGCCATAAATAGCTAGCAGAATGGAATTACTTTTAGGTGTTTACCTAAATGTACGTGGAGACTAGATAGATAACTTTGTACACTGAAGGTCGGATTTCTCACGTTGATTAACATGTAAGCTATTTTAGAAACACTAATAGACATTTGTAGATGCCGAACTTCAGTATTGGTTATGTAGTTAGATATTAGTTAATTAGACATAGTCTAGATGGAAATTGACGTAATTAAGTTCACCTTATTATTTAGAAGTGAAATTCTTTAACATTACCTAATCGTATTGTGTTTTCATGAGCCATCGTAAAACTTGATGAATGGGTATATCCTGTGTAATTTCCCAAAGAAAACATATTTGCATGTGTAATAAGACGTTTATTGTTTCTTTAATTGCTGCAAACTATACAAACGTTGATTCACTCTTATGGCGCATCCATGTTGTAAAATGTTGACTTATATCTCTTTGTACTAGATTTTTCTTTACGACCTCTTTGGAGCAGCGTTAGAATATTCTATACAGGTGCTACAAACACAGTTTCAGCGAGTTGCGCTGTCCTCTACAATTAGGTCGTCTGAGCTAATGATGTCCCCTGCGAGTTAAAACAGCACGCAAAGCAAAACAGCTAGTGCTGCTAAAAGTTGTACGATGATTGTCGAGTGTACGAAGGTAAGCGGGTCAGAGCAACGTTTTTCGCGCTATTCGGGTCACTGAGCCGGGTCACGCCGATGCACGACACCACTTGCCACGGTCAGGACGACCGCCTTGTCTTTAGTTACAGGCATGCTGTTCGTTTAAAATCTTAGGACTTCTGCCATTTTCGCATACTTAGTCTGTTAATGAAGCTATTGTTCTTGATTTAGTCGCTATTATTGAATTGGGTTAAGCGCTTGTCATGTTGCCAGATTTAAACTCTATTTATAGCTTAAACGTTCGTCCGCCGGTATATATAACTTAAAATCGCATACTGTTTATTATATGGAACGGTTTTGTGTTATTCAAAAGGTCTGATAACAATTCAACATAATAATAACACTGCGTAATGTTTTAATTTCTTTAATAAAACAAACGTGACACTGTATGTCTTTGAATTTCAACATAATTATTCATACATTGGTCATCAAAACATTATTTTGTTGGAGTTTGTCCCGATCGTAATTGTCTAACGTTTAAATGTTACAATAATGGTATCGAACGCTTTGCACGATTCTAAAGTTTCCTCGCCACACCTATTTATATCGCAAAGCGGCATTACTTTGAATGACCTTAATCTTCATATATTAAAACGCTTCTGGGGACGACTTAATCCGACGCTTTCCATTCTAACTGTGCTCGAATATGCGTCCAATACTGCAATAACCCAGACTACAGAAATGTCCTGTTTACGCCATAAAGTATATAACTCATGCGACTAATACCATCTGTAGGTCTAATTTTTTGCGCCACGGCTTCGTTAAATCTCAAGCCCTATCACGTTACGGGATCGCTCGACATTCTGAGTTATTTTTAGCTTTCCGTGAAAGGTTCGTGTGTGAAGTGAGTCTAATCCCCCGTGTGATGTGGTAGCAGACACGAGGGGAGTGCACGAGGCGCAGGCGGAGTCGATGACCGAGTATTGATCCCAGCGAAGTGGGTCGCGACCCGTTTTCCGTTGCAACACGGCCTGTAGGGCTGCATCGGTCACTAGACTGACACGGAATTCTGATACAGGATAAACTGATACATGTCACGTATCACTTTTATTCGTGTCGAAAGCTAGTTGATGGGTACTAGACGAGGTTTTCTTTATACAAGACATTTTACATATCTGTTTAACTTGGTTGAAACATAGAAGAAATATCATTGATTATTATTGTATGTTGATAAATTATTATTTACAAGATGTTTAGTTAAGTATTAGGAGCTTTATAATAAATCATTTGCTTGATATTTTAATCAAAACTTTAAATAATAGAAACAGGACAATTCATCACCACCTAGTGTTTGCTTTTATAATTAAACAAATTGGAAAATTTATGATTATGGTCAAATTTTTCATTGGACCACTGGGCTAGCGAAATATTACGCACGAAGAAATTACAGCCCTAAGATACGTAGATAAGTACGTGGGACTATAAAGGTATAAGACAGAAATGTATTAAGTTTTACACTTACAAGGCTTTGAAAATATCTATATCCATAGATGCGTAAGTAACTGTCTAGTCTGCAGATTTACTACAGAATATGACTTGATTTACGCGTTATCAATCCCTTAAAAAATATCTTATTTTAGAAATGTGAATATTTGATTAAAACAATTTTTAATTGATTCTGTGAGTATTTTATGTATAAGTTATTGTATATACAGTTAAATGACGAACTTACATGTTAGTAACGATAAGGAAGCTGTTCCGTAATAAGACTAAACGACGTCGTTAAATGCGATGACCTTTAAGACTAAGAAACTTCAGTCACGTAAAATTCGCGATCGACTGTAACCGGCACGACTACATTACCCAGCGTGAATCGTTTTCCTGGTAAGCGATTATTAATTGGACATAAACAACGAAATGGCTGCCTATAATTCCAAACAGTTTCGCAGAGTTTCCGTCCGTAACGATTCTATATAGGCCGCTGTAGATAGTTAACTTTTAAAGCTTGTGTACAGAGAAAGTTTGAATAATTCATGTTAGGGTAATAAGGTCGTATATTGACGGAGCGGCTTGCACGGCGCGGTTCATTTCCATTAATAGAATTCTGGAGAGGCACCTACGCAACACGACTAAAGCGCTCCGATTGGACCGGCGCGTGGGTTTGCATTGACGTCGGCGTCGTGAAAGTTGATTTGCACGATTCTCCCCCTACCTACCACCCAGTGCACAAAGACGTTCATGTTACATTCACTTTCCACTGCCGGTGCATTTATGTTTGTTTTTATTATTAAAATTGATATAGAATACAGTGGATTTGGTTGTATATAGTGAAGGAAAACTCTTAATTATGTCCTAATTCGTCTGCGCTACCATAAACTTTAATTTAAGTACTATACGTCTATATTTTTAAACAAACAAAAAATTAATTGATTAATTTGTAAAGGTAATAATTTGATATCATATCACGTTTTATCACCCCCGGAAAATTCTAGATATCTATCTGATTCTTTGTATAGGTCGGTATCTATTTCCACGACGTACCTATATCAGTATCTCATATGTAACTGTCAAATCTGAAGATTATGATTATAAAATAGACTTCATTTATATTCTGATGTATACAAATATTTTTATCGCAGATCTCGTTACTAAGGAAGTGTTAATCTGATTTTGTGTTGGAATGTTTAAACATATCAAATATAGTTAAACAAATTAATAAACAACGACAGTAAAATATTGTACATAAATTATGTATAGTGCAAGTAATGAAATTTGACAGCTCAAATTATATTTCAATTGCTAAATATCAATGCTGTTGTTTTCATGTTATCGGGTTATCGTTGTGGTAAATTACCATTTGCTGTAGCTGATTAATAAAATAAAATAGAATAGAATATACCTAATGTTGTAATGAAAATAGACTGCCCATGCCATTTAAGTTCGGGGCACGTTGTGAGAGTTTTGGATTGAAAGGAACAATAGCTCGCGATTGTTTATGCACATTACATACGCACGTTGCTTTTGCTCACCACGTGTCCTGGGTCACGTGGTTCAAGTGGAAATATGGACGAGCTTAGCCTGAAATAGGTTTTGACGAAATAGTGAAACTTTCTATACAATCAACTCTAACAACGTGAACTCCTGAAGTTGTACAGTGTGATCTGGTGATGATAGATACATTACAAAAATCGCCAGTCGCCACCAATGTCTAATGACGTCTTCAGAGTCTGCTTTCCGTCGTTTAATGTCTTACGTATTTTATTATCGAGTCTGGATTCTGACATTGTGATGCTCTTGAGATTTTTAGATATGTGTATATGAGTGTGTTGCTTCTGATTCTACGTAGTTACAAGCTTACTATATTAGTGGATGAATTACCGTTACAAATTTGTAAAAGTGGCGTTTTTGGCCGATTTTGTAGTGAATATGTGCTGTGTATATCCGGATAATCTATATAGATAATCATATCATAATCGTCAATTTAAACTTACATGTGAATGAAAATACATTATTGCATACAATACAGCTACAGTCGTAGTCAAACGAGCATACAGTCCACTTGATGGTAAGTGGTACGCCTCGAATAAGTCTGTAAGCTTGTATCTGTAAATTGCAAGTAATCCCAAGATAAGTAAAATTATGACGTGATCCAGTAAAGTGTAGAATAGGAGCAGGAATTATAGAACATTTAACGTTAAATGCACAAAGTACAATGCTCTATTTCTTGGCATTATTAATTGTCATTTTATTACTCCACTAACACAATTATTTTACCAGAATAAAGATAAAAATAGCTTCGCAATCTCACAGTTGGCTGCTGCGTAGTTTTTCACATCAATAAACTTTCCTTAACGTTCTTCTCCAGAACACTTGAAAATGACTTTAAGTGCTAACATCTCGTAGCCTTCACGTGGGTAGTTTCAATCTTATTCAGCTAAGATTGCGGTAGACTTTTTTTATGGGTGAAATATTTCAATATAGAAATGACTTGTTTTCTCGTTGAAGTAGCTGGATAAGTGAAAAAAATTATAAAAATGTTTAGTAAAGTTGCATAAAATGTAAAATGCAATATTTCAACACTAAATGCCACAGTTCGCTATCTTTAAAGTCACTCGTTGACCTTTTCCTAAACTTATACAGATCAGTGCAATATAAATCACTATCTAGCTTTAAAGGGGTTTAAAATGTGTATGAGAGTTAGAATTATGGTAAATTTGGTTTTGATGGTAGTATTTTGGTCTTCATCTGCGATTTCTTATTTATTACAACGGTATTCCGCTCTTTATAAGGTGCAATAAAGCAAATATAGAAATGCGAACATGAGTCTCTCCAATTTTGTCCTTAGGAGCAGCAACGCATTTGTGATAAAACTCTGGTAGATTTTTTATTTCATTTGGGGAGGGGGTCAGATATTCATAAACGATATCGTGTAATATAAAAAATGTATAGGTTTGATTTATATGATTATCTGTAACACCAAGAAACAGGCTAGTAAATATTTTAGCATTTTTTATAATCATATATTGTCGAAATCTTATCTTATCACCATATAGCAGACAATTTGCGGGAGATTCCAATGCATTAGGTATATAACATGTTGATGGAGCTAATGTCGCGATTTTTAATAGTTATATTTTTTCGAAATTTTACTTATTTGATATTCTAATATCGCGCCAGTATTTTTGTAAATCTGGTGATAGTTAATATAAATGTATCTAATATTTACAAAGGTATGTTCGTTTACCTATTTTAATTATCATTATTCATTTGATATGTCGTAAAAAAATATTTTTTAAGTTATCAGATTTATTAATTTAGATTTATGACTCAATTCAGCTACGACATTTGTGTTATCCAAGATATTGAGGTTTAAATATTCCAATTATAGGTCAAATATTGTAACAATGGCAAAATACACATGAACCCTTGTCAGTATTATCCACCGCAATATGTTTACATCTGATTTTAAATATTACTGCAGAAATAAATAATTAACTATTTCCTTGGCTCAATAATCCGGCCTAGACCTTGACATTGGCCTCGAACGTTAAAAGTCGTATTTGTCTCCAGTTTTGAGCTTTGTAACAGATATATTGATATTTTCCATATTTCGCGCAGGTCTCTGATTACCTTATCCATCCCGCCTTACATTTAGCATTAGATTATTCTACGATCATAGAGAACAGATTGCTTATCTTGAAGTTAGATATACTTTTATCCTGATCTTCTCCTATTCATTCTGTATGTCCGTGTGTGCAATTTGCAACACATTATTTCTCTTAATCATAGTCATTATTAGACTCCACTAATATACATAATTATAAACGGTGATAATTCACAAACAATATCCAACAATCGACGTTAATTCAAGAAACATTTTCTACGAATTTAATATCTTTAGTTAACTATTGCGGAACATCACGCAAATTAGAAACAATAACCTACGCAACAATGTACGCAGGTACATTGTTTTTCAGTTTATTTCCTTTTAATAATATCCATTAATATGTATCGATGAAAGTGAATTACATTGTAGAACAATTTTTTTGTAACGAATTGATATTAGACGTATTAAAAACGTATTAAATGACATTCACAATTCGAGCAGAATGCGATTTCTTTCCCTCGATCACTGCATCACTCCGAATGTTGGTTGAGTGACTTTTTTCAACTGAAATTCATTCTTTCTGCTATAATTAGAATGTGACCCGGTGGAAGTTGGCTGTTAATAAGGTATTTTCTGACGAAATTCTAACTTCGCATCGTTAAAAACAGCAATATATTTGCCTCTACTAATGTTTTTCTCTAGACTGTATCTGCATTCTGTTAATACTCGTCTCGATGTGTAATCTGACCTTCATTTGTTAGTGGAGAGATCGTTTGCTTATTGTTTCAAACGTAGGTAGCTATTATGCGATTAATGATAACTTGTTTAGTCTCGCTTCCACCATCAACACAGTTTCTAAGTTATAAAAGTTTCTGAAAAGTTGGTATACTGCGATACGAGAATGTACCTGAACGTGAAGCGAGTGTGTCGACATGCAGAGTATGTACGGTGTCTGGCGGCGATGACGCCAGCGCCCCTGCCACCGCCGTCGCGTCGCGCGTGACGTCGTCGCGGCCGCGAACGACGCGAGGCGGCGCGCCGCACGCCAGTCTCTGCACGACCGCGGCACGGACAGTGTCGACCCGCTGCGATGTAAACGCCCAACCCTTTTCTCTGTCTACAACGACAGCTTCTGTTGCACGAGTACGCGATAGTTTCGTTTGTTTTCTGCATAGACGGTTTCATTAACTATTGTGTTCGACGGCCGTGATCGCATCTGTTTGATCGGATACATGTAAGTGATGTTTTTGTGTCACAATTAAACTCCGTGTCCCGCATAAATGACACGTTTTAAAACGAATAGGTATTTAGTGCCGTGCGTGCGTGACGAAAGTAGAACTCCGGGAATTGAATACACAATTCTTGGATATTAAGGTCAAAAAGACGTGATCAGGTAATAAAAATGTGCAGGTTGTTCATCGGCTGAACAATATTAAAGCTGCATTATTTTTTCTAAAATACCTACATTCATGGTAGCAACAGGTGTTCATAAGCGATTCTAGGTTCCTTCCCACTTAAAGCTGGAAATCGCTCCTCTTTTACCCGTTATATTTTATTAAAGCGTACCATTATTCCATATTATGCTGTAGAAAGCGTCCGACTCCGTTTTATCGCTGACGTTGCCAGCAAACTATACATTCTCACTGGCACAGATATCATTTAATATTCTTTATTTCAAGAGCTGTTTGTTTTCGATTTATCGAACGTTACTCTTGTAATTAAAGAACATTATTATTACTGTTTGTGTACTTGTTCGAATAATCTGTTATTTTTAAAACGAAATCACCAATAACAAAATTGCAAATAAGTGTAGGTATCTAGATTGTTAATTGTATCGGCAGCACCGAGATAAATAAATACCTCTGCATGGCTGTTTAGATTAATTAATGGTGTGCACTTAAGTTAATTAGTCCACCGGTCGGTTTTATACTAGGTGTTGCTGTTAACGCAGTGCTGAATATTTAATCTATTAGCGAATGGCTTATATGGATAGATAAGGATTTAGGTTAGCGGAGTAATTAGCTAATTTTGATATATTTTTTTGTTTCCAAATGCAGTACCTCTTATCGAATGTTAGTACAATTTACACGAATCGATATAGTGCATAATTTGTACCAGTCTACACGGAAAACGCACTGAAGTTTTTTGTTACTATGCTCTATTCGTTTAACAAACATTATCTGGTTTCGCCGACTACATTATGTTATTGTCAATGTCAACGGTTTCACGGTCAAACACTCGTTAATGACTATAATTACCTCGTCTCAATAAAGACATTTGACGCTTTATAAATATGAGAGATAACACTAAAAGGAAACTTATATATTTTATACTTTATAAATTAATACAATTTTACACGCGTTAGGTATTGTAATTCGTTCCAGTTGCAATTTTTCCATTTTATCAATTACCTAGTTATATATATATATTTCAATTTGATCGATTATTTCATATGTATTTTTAATGAATTAAAAAAGTGTTTGATTGTGCTTTTACAAACTGATTCGTAAGTGTAATGCCAAATGTGGTTTTCACTTATATTTATAGAAAAGGCATATACTTTTGGACATGTATATATGTTGGTACATACGATGGTATAATGATTATTTAAAAAAAAATGTTACTTTGAATGTCAGCTATGAAACTTTAAGCAGAAAAAAGATCCGTCTATATTTGGATCACATTAATTGAACCAATTGAATTGCTACCGATAATAAATAACGTTCCATCCGGTTATATGGTCCATTACGCTCTAACATCAATTTGCTTCAATAACCTTTGCAAACACATTATCCGTACGATTTGATTAAATTTCTGTAACATATTTGAAAAAGCGTAATCTATTTTGAAAATCCTAAAGAAAATACGTGTTCTGAGACAAATTGATATTGTACAAAGTAATCGCACTTATCGGTTCCATGGTCATTTTTCTGCTACGGAAACATAGTCGTTAGCGTGCTTTGTAACTTGTACTTACTTTACTTTTTAAAGTAGCTAACGAGATAACCAAACATAGCCATCAAATGGTGTCATCGTGACACTTTAGTTTGTACCTACGTAATACTATGTTATTGATATCAATTGCGTTTTAATCTTCCACCTTGTATTCTGCGACGTGACTAAACTATAAGACGTATGTACCTTTAATAATCCCAAGAGATAAGCCACGCGGTAAATTGCACTAGATGAGAGTTCATAAATATACAACAACCTAAGAATAGACTAAGGGTTATGAAGAAATTAGATTTAGTTTTTGCTTCATTTCATTTGTAACATTTATTAGTCAATGTATTTACATGTATGCATATCTTTGCCGCATTTTGTGTAAACAAGATGATTAGATTAGATGAGAACTATCGCATTCCATTTTAGAATTATCATATTTAGCCTGAATATTAAGAACACATTTTTTTCGAATAATTTGTACCATCCTTTTTTTGTGCAATATGCTTACTTGTTTGCAAATATAGTCACGGTCAATATTATCAGCTCTCGTTTACTTTATAACCGTGTGTAAATTACATTTATATGTTTGTTCTGAAAAAAATTGCTTCTATTGATATGATTTCATTTTAAGTTTGCATGAATATTTCATAAAAATACTCCAGAAAGGATTAAATAATTTAGATACAAGATGTACTTGCATCTACTAGATAACTAGAGTGAGGACGCAACACGGTACATATAGCGAGGCCATACGGTAATACCGGGTTAAAACTTAACTGTACCATAACGCCAATCAAGCTAGGCGATTGCGAAGCTCCACAGGAGAAGATGGATCACAACAACAATCAGTTTTTTAAATTTTGGCCGATTTACAATCTATATAGCACCGCCTTACTCTATTGCTATAGGATATAATATTTAGTCATTTTACAGTTACTGGTAATATTCAGGTAACACAATATTTAAATGTTAATATTACAAATATCTTGGCTTCGCAATAAAAGAAAAAAGATAATGAAGCACCGATATAGATACATACCTGACTATTAAATATTCAGCGATAAGACGGTAATTGGTTCACCTCTTTGGCATATTCATTAGCCTTCTTAGATTGTACCATTATGTTTGCAATAAACTAATACTGGAATATGTTATAGGTTATTCCGATTACCTACCAAAAAATAGTTTTTATCGTTTGATTTCTTATTTATGTTTCAACTTTATTATCTCTTATCTGACAGTATGTGCCTGTCCTAATATGAAACGTTATATTGTTACTGAAACGTAATGATTGTGTTTTGTTGTGGTTCATGTTGGCCTTGTTCTTTTACACTTTGTTTGCCACATGCGGGCATGCCTTAAACTATAAATCGACGCTATTCGATATTCCATTAAATTTCCTAGCATCCACTGCCAGCCGCAGCTGATGCTATTGATAGAACTGTCAACAATAACATCCGGATTGACATCCCGGTGCCCTTGCAAGATTTATAAACACAATTACAATGTACTAAAAATCTAAAACTACAAAAGTAAGCTTATTAAATCAGTGCAGAGGTGTTGTCTATTTTCATACGTTCCAAGAAGTACGATGTTTTTGTTCTTTAACTTCTTAGAATGAAAATTATTTCAGAACTGAGAGGAAAACACTCGTGGGATGTGGATAATTGTTATGCAAAATGGCTAGACACTGTTAGTAAGGGGCAGACATTGAATTGAATCGTTTGTTAGAAATGTCTGCATTGTTGTGCTCTGCACATGTGTGCGGAAAGTCTGGAGTTTATCGACCGTCTACTTGGTGGTGGACAACCTTTGCATTTACGCCTCAAGTTCCTTCACACAATTTCAATATGTTACCATTTTTGTTGGAATATTTCACATACATTATGCTTGACGCACAGAGATAAATATATACCTATAGATATAATTGGGATGGTTTATATGCTTCGATTAAAATATAAAAATAACTCATTGACCTTAACTTGAATTTATGGTAAAATTCAAAATCATTCAACGTATGTATAGACATCGCATCTTGGTTTGTATGATGATAGCATCATACAAACCAAGATGCGATTGAGCACAGTTATTTGCTTGGCGGTAGCCCAAGTCTGGGAGAGCAGTCTCTCCTTGAATAAAATAGTGAGAAAATATACATTTCAAAATACTCGTTCCCGGTATCGTGGGGCTAATCTAAAGAGCATTTTATTTCGATGCCAGTGTTTTGTATCACGATTGTACCAACAAGCGGGTATGTAAACATGACGAAAACGCTCAACGAAATCCCACGCTGATGTTACCCTGCCAAAATTTATGGCGTCGTCATTTCAAGTCATTCTCGCGCAGTCTTTAAATCGTCTTTTATCACTTGCAGAAAACCAAAATTAAATGTTCCTTTGTCCCAAATATCTCGTGCCGAATGAGTTCCTTTGCCTCTATGCCAGTTTCTGAGGAGGTGTAAGAGTTATACTCCATACTTCTGGCGCTTTCCTTACTTTAAAGATCAAATTTGTGACAGGCACGCAATTTAGGACAACTTCGATATTTGCGTATATTATATATTCCTATAATCATTGCATGCATACGGAATCTACTACACGACTAAAAGAGGTGTACCGCTACCGCAACCACATAAGGTTGACGTCAGGTTGAGTACAGTTTGACCGTATATTAACGACGCGTTACTTACGTTTGAATATTTTACTAATATTTTAAATACGTTATTCACTTTCATAGTGTCATTTATCATTATATAGAAAATTATAAAGTAATGGTTATTTTTCAATAGACTCTATTTAATTTTATTATTGAACTCAACAAAACCCTAATAACTTTAGATATGTGTATCTGCAGTTATTCGTCAGGTCTTAGTTTTTCGACCAATTACTCCAAAATTTAATTTTGTCAAATTATGTTATGCCTATTAAGACTTAACAGATGTGTATAATCTGTTTACATTAAATGTAAATAAATGGTATTATCCTGCTAATGACTATTCTCAGGTAATATGCTTTTGAGTGTAATTACTCAAAGACTGTAATTGGCTGGATTATAAACAAACAACGGTGAGTCATGAAGCGTCTATTTGTTGTTGCAGCTGAGCACCTCTTCTGTGGCGACATTGATGGAGTTCCGCTTGGACAGCGCGGAGTACTGCCAGGCACAACACAAATAAACTAGAGGGCGTTTCGTGCGAGCGAAGGAGCAAGGAGAGCTAACTGGACCCATGCTGCTGGGCGCGCGCACTGACTTTACGCATCCCGCGCACTGCACGAAATACACCCACCTAGAGGTAACTCCACATGAACACACATTCACGATATTCTCCAGTATTGTTTGCTTTTACGTAACTTTTATACGCCCACATGAAATCGTGCAAACAGACATCTATCTAAATGCACACAATACAGTGTTATTACGTGTTGTTTACAACTGTGTTATCACATTGATATGTACACAAAGACTAGAGGTAGTGAAGTGAACTCGCTAACGAGTGACGCGATGTTGGCAATGGATCAGCAGTTCGCGAATATCGCTGCCGTAGAACAGTCTCACATGATCGAGACTCCGCTTCACAGTCCGTCTATTTTCATCACTAAATCTATTTTTGTTACCAAACTTTTTATTTCACTTCAGACTCCACTCTCTCTTTGACGCAGGCACGCCCTGAAAATGAAATCCAAAATAAATCACACCGTTCTTTCTGGAGACGTAAGCATTATATTAATAAGTATTTTTTTGTTTCAGTTACCATAAATTCGGATCCCACTGTTAATTGGAGCATATCATTGAGTTGCCGAAGTTGCGGTAGAACGTGTAAACTTATGTTTGTCGCCTAATTTCTTATAATTTAATTCCCCAATTCGGTACTTTCGTTTATTTGTTTTCAAATGTGCTCAAGTGGTTGAAAGCGACATCCATGCGGGTGGTTCTAATTATATAATTGGACCCTTTTTAAAGAAAAACCAAAAAACTGAAGTGTGTTGTGTGGAAATAGAGTAACAATTTGTCTGTTAAAACCTGACGGATCGCTACACCTTTCTCTGACGCGTGTGAAGTGAAGGTACCAGCTCGGTGTAAAACTAGTTTTGCGCGAGAGGCTATCCGACTTCGGCTCTTTGAAGGAAGTACAAACAGCCACCATGAAGCAAAAGGACATCAGGCCGGCGCCATCACTCATCGAGTACAAGAACTTGCGCTTCCTCATCACTGACCGACCATCGGATGTCACCATACAATCTTACTTACAGGTACACATTTTTACCTACTTTTTGAATATTTTTACACAGCTATATAGCTAAGCAAAAATAACGTTTTATAACTAACTTAATATGATTTTCTATCTACTGAGAGATGTTCCACAAAATTCAGTCTCCGATAAATTACGAAAGTAACCCTACTTTCGTCGTTCCCGTTACTTTCGTCTCGTTATCTGTTTTCGCACAAAAGGAAAATAAATAAGCTGCTTCAATTGGATGTTTTATGCTCTTGTTTGCCGAGATTATCTTGCTAATGACAACGCTCTGTGAAACAATAGCGACATCTGCACTAAATTAATTTAAAAGAATATTTTTTTTGTTGTGCATTCCAGACTCTCGAGTAAACTTGAATCTTTATTTCCTAACCATAGAACATACGGTTACAGTCGGCTAATTTGTGAATACTCGTTATTCCATGCTAAGAACTGATAATAATAAATTGAATTTGAGGAATAATATTGTCTACTTCTAGAAATTAATATTACAATGATTTAGAAAATAAGAAATTGCTGCAGAAGTCAGTCCGACTTCTACTTTGTGCTCCTGTGTCACTATGAGACGGAAATTATTCATAGTTTATCTTAAGTTTTGAGATATAAATATATTTCGTCAGATTATTGTTCCTGTTTATTGTGGTTCGTAGTCACTTTGTCTTAAAATCTCTACAAAAAAACTGCGTCAGCGGCGATTAGGATAGGGGGAGCAATTTCATTGTGTAGCTTCTACAATACCCCAAGTGCTTATGACAATAAATCTTCGTTCCTATTGTTGATCTTGTAATAATTTGCGTACTCAGCAGCGCGTTTTCAACGTTTTAGCTCAGGTAATATTATGGGATATATGAAATAAAGCAATTTATCCAAAGACAATGTAACTTCAAAGAATTGTAATGTAATTTGCCGAATACCCATACAACATTTATGTGAATACACTGCTACGCTATGAGCATGAGATATTATCTTTAATTATCTGTAAAAGATATCGTATGTTCACTACCAGTTAGATTCTCAGAATCGCTTATCATATAATTGGCCGCTAATGGAAGTCGCTTTAGCTTGGACGTCGTCATCAGATTGTTGTAATAAAATGATCTTAAGTTTTCCAGTCCGAGAGCAACCGAATATATAATTTATATAAGTAAAATAGGTATTTTATATTAATTTAGCCCGTTGTGTAGCGTTTATGAAATATAAATCATCAAATATATTGCAGATATTTTCTCGTCAAAAACAAACTCAAAATTCAAACTTACTCATTTAGTATTGTTATTAGTAAATCAGCCAGTTAAAATAAAAACTGGTTTGGAACACTAGGGTTATATAATATAGTGTAATATTAATTTTAATTCATAATTCAAGTTCGAGGGAAAGGTCAGTTATATCTGTTAATTAAATATTATTTGTTAACATATTACGCAGAACGGATTTCTCTTTCAACACTCCACACAATCGTACAAGATGTTTACTTTAGTATAACTTATCAACAATGTTTGATATATTATGAGTATTATCAGTTAGTATAGGTATTCATTGACCTTTTGTACAGTAACTGCTATTTGATTTATACGTCGTAGTAAATTTCAATACCTTAGTTG